>JASFDE010000226.1:0-23687 GCA_036937135.1 Nidula niveotomentosa | reverse complement strand
GAATTTGTTGGAAGTCTCCTTCAAATACAACAGTAACTCCTCTAAATGGGTGTTCATCATCTCTGATATCTTGAAAATTCAGGTTTACTGCTTCCTGACAGAATCTCTCTTGCATTAGGACTTCATCCCAGATGATTAAATCTACTTGAAAAATCAGTTCTGACAAAAGAGTGCCTTTTTTGATTCCACAGTTTTTTCCTTTCCAGATGACAATAGGTATTTTAAAAGTAGAGTGAGATGTTCTGCCACAAATAAGAAGCGATGCAGAAATTTCAGATGGTGCAACATAGAGAATTATTTCCCCCTCTCTATAAAGAAAATAGCAAATAGTGTTGTAGCAGAAATTTTTTCCAGTTCTGACTGGTCCATTGAGAAAAAATATTTGAGGCTCATTTCCCATAACAGCATTTATAATGCAATCATATGCATGTCCTTGGTTACACTGCTGTTCTACCCAATCATAAGCCAGCTGTTCTGAAATTAAATAGTTATCATTCATTTGATCCCAGACAGGAGTTGGTTTTGGCATTAGAGGAAACTCCTCTAATGTCTTTCCTGATTGCTTAAGAGCATTATTAATGAGATAGAGGCCATAATCATAGATTTGCTCTTCAGTAGGATTTTCAATTCTTTTGTGGTGAAGCTTAATTTGCAGATCATCACATATATATGTTTTGAAGTTATTCCAAAGAATATCAGGCTCTGAAGGCATACAGTCTCTCAAAATGATCACAAAAAGTGAATATAACTGATGGTCAGTTTGCATTATAGCTGCTTCCTATATTTTTGAGCATGTGCAGAACCAAAGTCCAAACTCTGGAGCAAGAAAGCAATTGGTGGCTGGTGTTTGCAATTATTTACACTCATGTAGGCTCCCATCATATTAGTCATCATATTAGTCATCTTCTGAGTCATCAGGGTCAAAAGGCCCTTCTGTTTTAATGTATAGGACAAGCTTACATGCTGCACACTGGAGCAGGTGCATCTGCTCTGAGGGTGCAGCATTCAGCTTGTCAGGGGCTGCACCCCTGAACCCCTGCTTTTTTCCTTCCTGGGGGCTGTGCCCCCAAACCCCTGCTTTTTTCCTCCTTGGGCACTGTGCCCCCAAACCCCTGCTTTTTTTCTCTCAAAGTGGCAGCAACCCCTCAACCCCCACTATTTTCTCTCTTGGACACTGTGCCCCAAAACCTCTGCTGTTTTCCTTCTCAATCATCATACCTTTCAACCCCTGCCTTTTTCTTTCCATGGCCCTACACTTCCATATTTTTCTTCTATTCTCATTCTTTTTCTTTCTTCTTCTGTCATTTACCAATAACACTTATCAATATAATTTTCACAAATTCAACCTTCTGCTGTTATATTTTTTTTCTTTCTACACTATCTGAGTAAACTTCATAAAATTCCTTCTAAAACTACTCCCTTCTATATTATCTTTTTACTACTAAATCTGAATAATCTTCCTCCACAATTTTCTTTTACTCTTTTTACACAGCTTGCTCAGAAGATAGCAATATTAAATTCTCCATGTCAAAAAACTCCAAATCATAAGTCCAGTTCTCTATACTTCAGCCATTGTACTTGAGCCTGTTTCATGCTTATACACAATCCCAGCCTAAGTCCAAATTCCCATCTCATCATTGGAAATTGTATGTCTGCATTTCATCCAATAACTTTCATCAAAGAATAGTTGCTAGTCAACTCATTATACTCAGTTAGCCTAATAATTAGCTAGTTCACTCAATTGTTGCTTAGTCAATAAAATAGTCATTAATATAATACTTACTTTGATGGCCCATAGTTGACAGGGAAATATTGTAAACCCTAGCATAGGGTTAGAAATGTGCATAAGTAGAGTAGGATGTCAGACAGCCAGTCAGCAAGACAGCCCATCTCAGAATTGCAATATATCATGGATTATACTGCAGTTATAGTCTTGATTGGTCTTTGCTGTCTGGATGTTTAAATTAGTTTGAGTCATTTTATATGCTGGGGTAGCCCATCTTCATTACATCAAAGATACATGGCTAAGTCAGCTCCAATAAAACATGAAGACAAATTGGAATTAGTATTTTTACTTTTTGCTCACACTTTCTCACACAACACAAGATGGGCAGCTTGCATGGGCAGCTTGTGATGCCCATCTGGTGTTGTATGGGAAAGTGTGAGCAAAAAGCAAAAATACTAATTCCAATTTGTCTTCATGTTTTATTGGAGCTGACTTAGCCATGTATCTTTGATGTAATGAAGATGGGCTACCCCAGCATATAAAATGACTCAAACTAATTTAAACATCCAGACAGCAAAGACCAATCAAGACTATAACTGCAGTATAATCCATGATATATTGCAATGCTGAGATGGGCTGCCTTGCAGACTGGCTGTCTGACATCCTACTCTACTGATATGCACATTTCTAACCCTATGCTAGGGTTTACAATATTTCCCTGTCAATCCAGGCTGCCACTTCATGCCACCATGGCTTATAACCCATCTGTATCCAATTCTACTCATCCCTACCTCCCAATCTTTGCCCATCCCTACCCACTTGCACTCATCCCTACCCATTTGTGTCCATCCCTACCCATTTGTGTCCATCCCCACCCATCCCTACCCTAGTGTAAAACCTCATGCTGCACATCAAAGCATCAAATCAAGATTATAGTCCAGGAGGGATCTGAAGCACCAATAACAAAGAATATTATATATCCAGAAGTCCTTGAAGTTTTCATTTAAAATTCTGTAATCCCTTGAAATTATTTAGACACATTCCATGTGCCATGATGTGCAAATATTTATGTATTTGAACATAAAGACTAATAATGTAGGGAATATATCATACACTGGAGAGAGCAAACCAACAGGACTAGGATGCAGCAAGAGGATCTCAGAACACAGATTAAGAGTTGCACTGCAGAACTGGGATCAAACATTGCATACCAGGGGGTTCAGGGGGCTTGCCCCTGGCAAGCCGTGTCCCATGCTGTAAGCCTGCAAAGTGTTAGGAGCGCAGCAACTTTTGTGCAGGCTGTGGGCACAGGTCTAAGGCTTGTGTAATCTATGATATAATTGGGTATGATGTAATTTGTTGTCGTATATAAAGAGTGCATTTCTTCTAGCAAGGGGACAGATAGACAGTAGAGTGTGCTTCAGAGTCACAGACAGTATCTGAGCATGCTAGTCTAGTCTCCATCTGTAACTCGACTTCATCTGCGACTAGTTCCGCTGATATGACGTTCGTTTTCTATTGGCAACGAAGCTAAAGAAAAGTTCGTTTGGTGAATATTTCAGTTTTGGCGGGGTTCGTTCGTTGATAAAGCGGATCGCGGCCTCCAGGTGGTCTGGCCAGTTCGCAGGAACATCCGTTTTGGAGCACTCCCAGGACTGGGGTACACGTCCGCTTCAATCTATCAGGCCGTATTGCGTTGGTACCTTCTAGAAAATCGTTGACCCGTGGCGAATACGACGGGCAGATTTCGAGATTTGTTCCTTGGTGAGTGCATTCACAACGTCTCTGATCCTTGTCAAACTTCTCCAAAAGGGTTTTCCATCCGCATGCCAGCGGGACGTGGCATTTACGGTTCTGTACACAAGGAGTATCATTCAGTTTGGTGTCAATATGAATAGTTACTAATGTTGGAATATATCTAGATTGTCTTGTCCTTCTTTCGTTCTCTCGTCGTTCTCCTTCTATGTCAGTTATCAGGTGCACTCTCGCCTCCTTTATATAGGCGATTCCCCCCGTTCTTCCAATCCCTCAGTTGTCACTGACTGTCTTGTCCCTTGGTGTCTATTGAATAGTTACTAACTTTGGACTATATCTAGATTGTCTTGTCCCTCTTTCGATCTCTCTCATTCCTCGTCGTTCTCCTTCTATGTCAGTTATCATGTCCCCCTCGTTCTTCCTTCCCTCAGTTGTCACTCCCTTCCCGAAACTGAGGTATGTGTTCCCCATCCTATATTACATGCACCTAAGTACTCACTACCGATCCTGCCTAGTTATTCCATATGACTAGGTAATACATTCCAGTAGTCACTCCCTTCCCGAAACTATTTATTTCTGCCAAAGCCACTGCTGTGAGCGGTTTTTAAGTGTTTTTAAGTGCCAATATAAGTACCAATATGAGTTATCTGATATCTTATATGAGAGGTTAAACTTCTTATTTGAGATGTTAAATAAGATCATCAACATCTAATGAAAAGTAAGGTACAATCTTATAGAAGACATTTACACTTTCAACGTCTTACGCCTCTTTGGCCACTTTCTCATCATACAAAAGACGTGAAAGATGCTCAAAGATGAACTTGCCGTTTTCCTGATGTCGGATGTACGCGTTTTACTGTAATTGTAACGGTTTGTCGGGTTTTATGGCACATAACTCAGTCACTCGACAGAAAAACGGAATTGTAAACGAATATTTTATCAATTTGTATGATGAACAGAAAGGAGTCGGCGAACACCCTCATGGATCAAGTAGAATCTGGGTGTGGGGTCAGGGGTTTGAATTTATCAGCTATATTTACCAGTTTGTCCTTCACAGAGAGTTGACCGCTTGTCTCAGCGACTGCGGTCGCTTCGTTGATCAGTTTCAGGAATTCGGAATACAAATCCTCAGGCTCTAGTGGAGGTGCTGGTTGACCATTGTCCATTAACGGATAGTAATTGAAGCAAGGAGCGGCAACGTTGTTTTGGGGAGTCAGCTCTTGATAAAGCAGAATATCCGCAAGGCAATGCATGACTGATTTCATGATTCCCAGCATGTTTTGGACCAGGTGGTTGTGAAGAGACACGTCGCCTCCTCCCCTACCCCATATCCTTTGGATGGTCTGCAGGAGGTAACAATACCCTGCATCGAAAGCGAGAGAAAGCTACAACCAAAAAAATTGACATCAGTTGCAAGACACAAAAGCAGAGATTTGGCGAAAGCTCCCTACCGTATAAGGGAAATTTGGGGGAGAACCGAGACCTTTGTAATCGCTAGTTTTTGGATTCTTAGAGACATTGTACACTTTCCAAGATGGTGGATCTGCAGAAAGAGAGGAGAAAATGTCGTAATGACTAGTGCCAGATGAAACCTCGCTACCCCCCTCCCCTTGCTCAGTGATGAGTTCCAGCGCGTTCTGAGCATCTTGTATGGTTCTGATGACGTCCAGACCAGGCAGATTGGGAAAATCCGACTGCGTGAACTGGTAGTCTAGGTTGTTTCCCAAGTGGCCGTCGGAAAGGGTTGTGATACCTGCGAGAAGTTCAAACAGGTCCCGATTAGAACTTATAAGAACCTCAGCAACTCACCCATCTTCAAGTTCTCATAAAAATCCCCGATGCTGAGATATTTTGGGACAATGCCTGACGTGGGTGCTCCCAGATTGACGGAAAAGTCGCTGTTCTTTCTGTCAGGGTCTGGCTGCTCGACCTGGAAAGAAAACGGAGGCATAAGAACGTTATTCAAAACGGGACTGTTGCCATACCTCCTTGAAATACATTAAATTTTCTTGACTTGCCCTGTCTAAATTAAGTTCGACTTCCTCAAACAAGATTGTCCCAGGAAATCGCGGAACAATTGGGAAGTCATAAAGGTCCATGTAACTGTCAAGTGAACAAAGGATATTGCCACCCAAGGAAAGATGAAGCATTTCCTGAACGACAACGTCTGCAATATCTGTGAGCATTGCTGAAAAGACTTTATAAGGAATACTCAACGTATGATCTTCTTCTTAGCTTCAGCAGCGGAACTTGCACCTCCAGAATTCGAGTAATCATCAGGATTGACATCAATGCTGTAAGCAGAGTACAGATAGAGTGGGATCGTGGTCAGTTCGATCGCCATGGCTGTCTTTACGTGTTGGACTACTTTGCTGAGGGTCCATTGGGACGTTAAGAAGGTCCAACGTCCTTCCCCACCGAAATAGCGATCACCGCCAGCGATCTGACAGTTCATAGTCGCGGTTCCTAGAAATTCAAGAGACCAATGCTATTAGTTTTGGCGTATACTTACGTGCAGAGCGTTTCTCACCGAGATACTTGACAATGCAATAAGGTGTAAGCATTTGGGTGCGGAAATAAATCTAGGTACTTACCACTGCGACAGTTTCCTGGTCAGTATAGACGTTAATTAAGAGAAACTCGTCAAATTGTTGTGCCCAGAAGTAGCTCTCGGGAGGAATAGCTTTATCCACACTCCAATAATAGACCCCAACACTGAGATCGTCTCGAATTTGATCCTGAGCTAAAGTATTCGTGAGCGTCATGGATTTTATCAAAGCTGAGCTATGATACTTTGAGTAAAGCTAGAGCCGTCAGCTGGAGTAGAGGAAAGGTCAGTGTTCAAAAGCGTTTGAATAAGATATAAATACTTACGCTGCCTTGAGACGCCGGAAAACCACACTTTGGCGGGAGCACAACCCAGCAAGGAGAGCGTCGTGCACCAATTAACATATGCCGACGAATTCGTTTCTTCGTGTGGAGGTGAGGCAAGTTTAAGCTGTTGCTGAATAAACTTCCCATCGAGACGTTTATCCTTTGCAGCTTGAACAAGTTTTGCATGAACATGAGGGTTAGGGAGCTTGAGAGGAGGCATCTTATCGGTATCAGCAGGGTGATGAAAAAGCGTTGAATCTCCCTTTTTATACACTCGATATTACCAGCATTCCAACTCCTCCCATGAATCGGAAAAGCGTAGTTAGTGCAATATATTGGGACACGTTTGTGACTTAATCCACCGGCTGGTCTCATTATGGGTAAATATTTTTGTGGTCTCCCCCGTATTCCTTCAAAGAAGACAAAGTGTGTCCAAATTTATAAGTTACAAGCCCGATCTCTTCGAAATCAGAACGAATTTATCAGAATTTGGTTTCTACTATGGTTTGGGCGATGGAGCTGTGGCAGTCCGTTCAATACACCTATACATTTCCTGAAATACCTTTTCATCACATGGAATGGAAGTGCAGAATGGGACTGCCGCGGTGATTACCTCGAAATATCTCTTCATTGAATTGTTGGGGATAAATCCGGCAGAACGGGACTGTAGAGGCGATTAAGAGGACGATTTGATCTCAGATAAGGTAGTTGGGAATTTGACGATTGATCATTGTACATGTCAGACTTAGAGCCTTGGAACCTTCTTAATTTAAGAAAGACGAAAGAAATCCACAAGAATATGTATCCGTCACGAGACTACAAACATGTTCCAACATATCGCACCAAATATGCTTTTCATATGCATGGGAGGAATTGGAAATATTGGTCATATCGAGTGTATAAAAAGGGAGATTTACCGCTTTTTTCATCGCCCTGCTCACACTGATAGGATGCCGCCTCCTTTCAAGCACCCTAACCCTGACGTTCACGCAAAACTTGTTCAAGCTGCAAAGGATAAACGCCTCGATGGGAAATTTATTCAGCAACAGCTTAAACTTGCCTCAGCTCCACACGAAGAAACGAATTCGTCAGCATATGTTAATTGGTGCACGACGCTCTCCTTGCTGGGCCGTGCTCCCGCCAAAGTGTGGTTTTCCGGCGTCTCAAGGCAGCGTAAGTATTTATATCCTTTACAAACGCTTTTGGGACCTGATATTTTCTCTACTCAAGCTGACGGCTCTAGCTTTACTCAATGTATTGTCACCCACCTATGATATAATTTTCAGTGATAACAACTACCCTTCAGCTCAAGATCAAATCCGGGACGATCTCAGTGTTGGAGTGTACTATTGGAGTGTGGATAAAGAGATTCCTCCCGAGAGCTATTTCTGGGTACAACAATTTGCAGACTTCCTCTTCATTGATGTCTACACAGACCAGGAAATTGTTGCTCTGGTATGTCCATATTTTTCATGTCCATAACCAGATTACTTACATCACATTCAATTGCGAAGTACCTTGGTGTGTAATGTTTCGCACACAAGGATGCACTAACGCAATAGCATTGATCTCTTGAATTACTAGGAACCGCGACTATGAACTGTCAGATCGCCGGTGGTGTCCGTTATTTCGGCGGGGAAGGCCTTTGGAGCCGTTCGGCAAGTTGAAGTCGATAGATCTTTTATGCTATAGCTTGCAATATTTGTGTAAGAAAGTGTACAGCCAGTGAAGTCAAGCCAGATGATCTTCCCATGTTCCTACATAGTGGAATAAATACGAGCTGAACAGCTGTTTCAAAAGATGGTTGGAGTGCTGGGGATGCACGAATTTGGATGCCACTCTTCCAGAACATGCTACCATGAGTTCTATCTAAGGCTGAATGGGCAGTTCCACAAAAGGCTCGAAAAATGGCCATCAGATTAAATACCACCGTTCTCCCCGAAAGAAAATGGCACAACTACTGAAGGCAAGAAAAAGAGAGACAAGCCCACACAGCTTTTCTATGCTAAGTTTCTAGAAAAAGATAAAAATCTGTCAGCTATATTTTAGGCCGGGAAGAGGAGAAGGCACCGTTCGAGTTAAGATCTGAAGTATTCAAAAAGGACGGTGCTTTTAACTTTCCCTTCTCTTGCACGTCTCGCAGCGGTAAAAAAATTTCAATAGTCTGGTTCGCTACTCAGCTTTACATTGCGTAGCTTCAATCTCGAGTTCAGCCTAGTGTCGCTGTGATTCCGTCCCGAGCCGAGATCCGAGCCTGAACCGATCCCGAACCGAATGAAGGTCCCGTTGAAGGTTTAGAAAAAGAGGTACTCACATGGTCTGCACAGAAGCCGCATGCGCCAGTGTCTGATTTCCGCTTCCAAGTCATGCATCTCGCCCAGATGATCTGCATTGAAAGCTTAGGACCACAGAACTAAAAATAGAATGCGCATAAATGATTAGACGAATCTTGATTCGTGAAAATTGGGACTTTAAATTAAATTGGCAAGCAAGCGGTCAAACCCCTTCGGCGTTCATATTCCTAGTGCACTCGTCGTTAATTCGTCGTTATTTTTGGTCAGTCCATTTAAAATCTTGGGATTAAACTATTTGGCAACCCCCTTTCCTTGTAGAAACCCTGGGGTTGCCAAACAACTTATTTGGCAACCCCGGTTGTTACAATCATAAAGCGACCAAAACATGAAACTACAACTCAAGAAATTGGGACTTATAAATTAGATTGGCAAACAAGCGGTCAAACCCTTTTCGGCGTTCATATTCCAATGCACTCGTCGTTAATTCGTCGTTACTGTATTATTGGTCAGTCCCTTTAAACTCTTGTCAGCATTTTCGCCTTACAGTATTGCCTTCTTTCCCTCACCTGACCTGTCATGCGAAAAGCCCCACATGTCATTGAAAGTGAAGCTGGCTCTCGACGAATTTAGACTTGTTCACCGCCAAAGATGCCCAATGTTTACCGGAAGATCATTCTAAACGGAATTCGCCCACTAAAAAGGCTTTTATAAATGTAGAACATCTCAGTCATGAAGATAAGTAGAATAATCAAGATTCTTGTGCCGTATATAGTGATGATAAAAATCAGCTAACTCCTTATGAGGTCTTGACTTTAGCAAATAAATATATCGTACCCGCAAGTTTTGGTGACTCATGTGTAGTCTTAGGTGCCCGCACAGTAAGTATATATTTATATCTTTATTTTCACTCAGTGCACACCATGACCTTGGCCACGGGAGAAAATGGTTTTACTGAGGTTTCCTCGTGTCTATTAAGTTAAGAGCCGTACTCCAAGTCAGTGCTTACAAGACTTCTACAGAACATTCATTGATCACAGTCACCACATTAGTTCGCTTCTGTTTCCAGAATCCTGTAAGTCTATGGGGAATCCCCTGAGGCTTGTTACGTCGAACTTGTGCAGCAATTATTATAGGATTAAAGCAGTTTATTTGGAAAGATGTTTCTCAACTATCGGGTCACATAAATTATTATCACCTGTTTCCTTCCATCCTTGCCGTCGCCATCGATGTCATCCTGGAGTAATTGGTGCCTTAATGGGTTTCCATTTGGTTTTCGTTCACTTTTAAATGCAGCACAGTTCAAAAGGACGGTCAGAACCTATCAACTTCCCTAATGTCTCAACCCCTCCCAAACCTCTCACCTGGCTACGACGCATATGCTCACCATGCACGTAACCTGGTTAAAGCCTTCCATGAGAAACTGCCACCTTTACCTTTTCCTGGGGGACACATTCCCGGCACTGTGACTTCTGATTATAAGTTGCTTAAACTTCAGTCCGATGTTCAGGGATCTACTGTCCCTACTGTTGGCATCCTTGGAGCAGGTCCGTGATCCTTCTTTTTTCCCTTTTTCTCAATTTTTTAAAACTCGCATTCTCTGGCTTTCTATCAGGTCCCGGCGGTCTATACACTGCATTGATTCTCCAAGACCTCGGGATCCCATATCAGATCCTAGAAGCGCAAAACAAAGTCGGTGGGCGCCTGTTCACCTACAAATTTTACAACACGACTGGGGCTCCGTATAATTTCTTTGAAGTTGGAGCAATGCGATTCCCGAAAATCACTTCCATGAAGCGCGTGTTCAATCTCTTCGAATATCCACCCCTTAACACATCTGATATCGCCCTTGGGTCGAAAGTCAAACCCTATATCTTCCAGTGCGATCAGACTTTCCTTTCCTACAATGACGTCACGGTGCAAGGAAGTCCCCCTCCTCCACCAGACGATGTGTTCAAATCTTCTGCGGTTATCCAGGACACCAATTCGGAGCCGTATATTCAAGCCGGCACCAAGGCCATCGTGAATGACGTCATATATCCTTTCGCTTCTGGTATTCTTCAAGACCTCGATCAAGGCACCACGAACGGATGGGACTATATGATGTCGTTCGATAATTACTCGACTCGCGCATATATGTCAATTACGTATCAGCCAAGCGAAGACCTTCAGCTCCCTCCCTGCCCATTGCCTTCAGATGTTGTGAACTGGTGTGAAACCTTTGACAAGTCCACAGGATGGTATGATCGTGCCCTGTCGGAGACTGTTTTGGAAGCAATCGCGTTTGGCTGGCAGCCAGATCCAAATCCACCTGCTGTAGAATGGTATTGCATCAAGTAAGCATCTGAGCCACCATCGATTTTAAATTTTAAATTAAATGGTTATTGTCTTCGCAATAGCGACGGCGCTCAGGAAATCGCAAACTGCATGGCCAAATACATTCATAATTGTAACCCAAATGCCATAACTTTTAACTCCCGCGTAACTTCTATCTCGTACCGGAATACTGCAGGCAACAAAGGAGTCGACGTCACTACCTCTAACGACTGCGAAACCCAGCAATTCTCCCACATCATATCGACCATTCCCCTTCCGGTCTTACGTACCATCGACCTTAGCGCCGCAGGTCTGGATCCTATGCAATCTAATGCGCTGCGCCAACTTAATTATGGCCCTTCAATCAAAGTTGGGCTTCAGTTCAAAGAAGCATGGTGGTTTGCGAAATTCCAGATCGTTGGAGGCCAATCGTTCACTGACCGCCCGATACGCACTATTGTGTACCCTTCATTTGGAGATGTGGAAGATGGGATGACGACGACACTCATTGCGAGCTACTGCTGGACAGAGGATGCTTCGAGGATGGGAGCTCTCATCGATTATAAGGATGGAGATGAACAGCTTAAGGAACTTGTGTTGAGAGATCTTGCGGATATTCATGACCTTACCGTGGACTACCTTCGTGAGCAGTTGATCGAATGCAAAGCTTGGAGTTGGTCGCACGATCCATATACCATGGGTAAGTGTTTTTCCCTTGATTCATATTTAATTTTATCCACAAGTTTGGACCTTCTTTTTAGGCGCGTTTGCTTTCTTCGGTCCTGGAAAATTCCAGGATCCTTACATTAGCCTCAATACTCCCGCCGCGAATGGATTCCTCCACTTTGCTGGGGAAGCCATTAGCGTACGGCATGCGTGGGTTGAAGGTGCTCTCGACAGTGCATGGCGAGCAGTCCGTGAAATGTTATATTTCCCCGGATTCACTGACGAGCAGCGTATTGCTTTTATCAAGAATTGGGGCGTGAATGAAGAATGGATCGAGGAATCTGAAGCAGGAGAAAAGGTGCCGAGGGCAGAACATGATTTGTTATTTAAGCATCTGGCCCACATGAAGCCAGATCTATTTCGTCGTTAGTTAAATCATTTAGCCTTCTACTAGCTGGAATGCATATGTTCTTTTAAACGATCTGTTGTTTTTCGATGCCTATGACCGTAAATTTCGTGGAGAAATAGTGTGTGTAGTAATGTTTTGATTTGACCGCGCATTCATTACTTCTGCAGAAGGTAACTCGCTGGGTCAACTTGTGGTTTGATATACTTCAGATGATGATGTCGCTCCGACAAGGAAGGACTAAGACTGCCTGGACCGTCGGTAGTAGTTGAATAAAAGGTGATGGGACGAGAAGCTGGACGGAAAACCTAGTGATGTGCCAGCTCAGGCTTGGCCTGGAAGCCCCGGCTTTGGCTTGGCTTTGGCGGCTCAAGCTTCAGAAAATTTGGAGTCAGGCCAAATGCCAAATGGGCAGCTTGGTCAGGCCTGGCTTTGGCCCAGGCCGGAGTTTGATACCTATGGTAATATTTTTCATTCACTGTATTTTTGCTCACATACCACCATTGAGAACATGTGTATTAGCCACGGTATAGTAGTTAATCCTCACTGTCTGATTCTACATTAATTAAAAGTTCATCCCATCCAGTGATAGGTGCCTCGTCCTTCCAATCTGGGTCATAGGGTTAGGGTGACATTAAGAGTGAGTAGAAGAGGGAGCTGGTGAAACAAGCCAACAGGTGTTATATTTCTACAGCACAACCTGTTTTGCTTTTAAAGCTCTTCAGGGTGTGTTTCTAATTGTCTCTCTCACTACTTATTAGGTATGTGTGTGACATATATATATTAGAGTGCTCCAAGGGTACCTGTGAGGGTGACCCTGGAAGCATCCCTTGACTTTTTGATGGCTATTATGCACACCTAGTGGGAGTCTTCTACCAAAATTTCTGAGCATCCAGCAGACTGGATCAGAGATCTGGCTACTGTAGGAATGTGCAATGGTCTTGAAATAGCTGGGTCTTTGGGCTCAGAATGTTCCTGGCATAATATAAATTTAGAATTCCCTATTTATAATAAACTTTGCTAGAAATAGCCTAGGTTAATGCAAGACAGGTGGTGCTGTAGAAATACAACACCTATAGGCTTGTTTCACCAGCCCCCTCTTCCACTCACTCTTAACAACATCCTACCCATCCACACCCATCCCTAACCTAGTTTAAAACCCAACTACCCTACCTTGTCAAAATGCCCCATAACCCTAATATTACTCACATTTTATTTACAGGTCATGCACTACCTAATAAGTAGTGTAAGAGACTCCAAGAAGCTGATACACCTGGCATACATCTAACCATAAATAAATTGATTTTTATTGATTCATATCATATTGCAAACAGTGCTAGCTAGGGTATATTGTATAATCAAAGCTGAAGTCCCAGGCTGTTGATTACAAGCTAGCAAAATTATATGAGCAGCTCACTGCACTAAGGGATTGAAAGCACACATGGCCTAAGTAATACATAATAAATGAATCAATAAATACATGATATCATTGATTATTCCCTGCATATGAATGCTGCCTGTCCCAGAAGATGTGAAGTGTTGGGATATATGCACCAGAAATCCAAGAACAGTCAGGGGAGTGCCTCAGGACTGTTCAGAGGCAGCCACAGTGTCCAAAGTACTGGAAAGCCGAAATAATTGGAGAAATCATATGTTTTCCAACATATGTCATAGGTTTCTCTCCTGGCAGATACATTCCAAACAAATGATATCATGCAGTCTAAAGCATTCTCAACAGACTCAGCAAAGTCTTAGGTTTTTCTTAGACTATGTAATTTAAGATATAATTGGGTATGATGTAATATAGCTGTTGTAGTATATAAAGAGTGCATTTCTTCTAGCTAGGAGACAGATAGACAGTAGAGTGTGCTTCAGAGTCACAGGCAGTAGCTGAGCATGCTAGTCTAGTCCTCAGACATTTAAAGTATTAGTTTTGCAAATAAACAAGATTTTTAAGAAATTTATTAAGCAGCAGCATGATAAGGAGTGAGCACTAGCTAGGAAGTAAGGCAAAAGGACCAGATAGTAAATTTGATGTCCTGAGTGCAGTAATTGGCTGATATCCTTGATCTAAAGTGCACTCTTTGGGCATTTGTTTCTTCTCTCTGATATTACACCCCTCGAACATGCCACTATTATGCTAGTGGTGGTTGTTGTTGTGTTTGTGTTTCTATATTTGTATATCTACATATTATATCTACATCTTACCACTTCTACTGTTAACTAGCACATCAAAGCATGCCCTGAAGAGCTTTAAAAGAAAAAAAGGTTGTGCTGTAGAAGAAAATTCATCTGTATATATCTTGATACATATACCTCTGAAGCTCAAAAGCAGCCAGGACAAAAGATTTTCATAGAAACCTTCCTCAACAATTTAAATGCAGCTATGACATGGGCTCCAGTTGACGATTCACATGGTCACACTCAGTTTCATTCTAAAGTAGAGGAAGGATACAAAAACATCAGATGGTAATAATATTCAATAAATATTAATTGAATCATTAAGTTGCAACCACATTTACCCATAGCCCTTCAGTGTTTAAATTCTAACTTTGAACTTCAGTCTGCCCAGTAATTTGAAATGGTACAGTATGATGTTTCCAACTTAAGTAAACAATTAAATTTGAAGGATACTAGGCTATATCATCACTTTAACCTTCAAGTGGTACCTGAGTCATATACTTGCAGAAATCATCAATTTGAACCAAGAATGACTCAGATACAAATTTGATACAAATGACAAGTGTACTTCATTGGTAAAATATCAAGAACTACACAAAATGACATGGTGATGAGGCCTCCACTGCTATGCTTTCTTGGTCAAATAACTATTGAAATCATGTGCCAACCACAGTATTGACTGCTAGGTATGCAGCTGTGACACTCGTGATTACAGTGTCCTTCCACTTCCCAATAAAGACATCCATTCCTGAAGTCGTGACATTACCAGTGCTTACTTGGACTCGAAGGTTGTACCCATTGCTGATGTCAAATTGGGTTAATGGTAGTGATGATTGTCATCAGGTTAAAGAAATGGATTCCTAAATTAACAGCAGTCATGCCATTAGAGTTGTAGGAGACCTTACCACTCCACATATTTGCTTCATTCAGGAGGTATGCAACCCAATCAACTTTGATGCCATACAAAGTGGTATTGGCAGCTGAGGAGACACTCATTGTAAAGTCATAGAAGTCAATGTCTGTAGCCATCACAGAAAGGTACCAATCACCTGTGAGGTCCATTCTGCTGATCCTGACAAAGACTTTGGGCAGTATGTTGCACTCCTCCATGAGATCAGGTGGACTCCAGGTGGACTCCAGGACTCTAGGTGGACTCCAGGTGGAATCCAGGTAAAGACAATATTTGATGTAAAATCAGAAAATGTGTGCTCTACCTGGACTCCACCTGGACTGGATGCATATATAGACTAAATAACTACAAATAAAAAGCTAGACTCTACCTGGACTCTACCTGGACAGTGAGCATGTATAGTGAACAAATAACTACAATTAAAAAAACTGGACCCTACCTGGAATGAGAGCATATATAATGATTACAGAAAAAATAGGAGTAAATAAGAAAAAATTCAAGAAAAGCATGAATAAATAAGGAAAATTCAAGAAAAATAAGAATAATCGAGAAAAAATGAATAATTAAGGAAAAATGAAAATAATTAAGGAAAAATGAGAATAAATAAGGAAAAAATGAATAATTAAGCAAGAATGGGAATAATTAAATGGGAATAATTAAATGTGAATAATTAAGGTAAAATGGGAATAATTAAGGAAAAATAAGAATAATAAAGAAAAAATATACATAATTAAGAAAAATATAAATAATTAAGGTAAAATGGGAATAATTAAGGAAAATGAGAATAAATTAGGATGAGTGAGAGTAGTTAAGAATAAATAAGAATAAATAATGAAAAATTGAGATAAATAAGGAAAAATTGGAATAAATAAGGAAGGATGAGAATAAAGAGGGTGAACAAGGATAAGAAGAAATAAAAACTATTGAAAAATAGTAATAAGTAATGATAAATGAGATTAAACAAGAATAAATGGGATTAAATCATGGAAAATGAGAATAAATGAGGAAAAATGAGAGTAAAGCAGAAAAATGAAAATAAATCAGGAAACAAGAGATTAAATCAAGATAAATCAGAATAAATGTTGAAAAACAGCAACAAATAAGATTAAATTAGGGTATATAATAACTAATGAAAATACAGAAAGAATTAGGAAAATGGGAGTAAATGAGGAGACTCTCTGAAGTCCTTCTCATTTTCTGGATTTCTCTGCCAAACTGCTACATCTGAAATAGAGAACCATGCTATCAAGAAAGGCACAGCTTCTTGTAAGCTGAAGACAGATCCTAAATGCTTTGTCAGTGTTCCATTACTGAATCTTCATTTCATCATACTATGTTCATACTCCAGAGTTTCCATCCCCATTTTCCATGGTGTTTGCACCAACTCCTGCCAACTAAAATAATCATTTTTCTGTCTGAAAATATACCTTCCAGATTAGATTATGGTATTCTGTGATAAAATTGTAATGTATGTAAAAACAATTTGAAGTTGCTTGGTACTATTTGTTTCAGAATAGAATCATACCTTCCTGGCCATGAATTTAGCTGTTCATGTGTCTATATATAAGACTCACTCTGTAATATTATACTTTCTATTTTATTTTCTACCTTTATAATTTAATTTATTTCGGATTTTATGATTTGTTCCTATTTTTCCTTATTTATTCTCATTTACTACAATTTTGATTTATTTATTCTAAATTTCCTGAATTATTCCTATTTGTCCTTAATTATTCTAATTTTTCACATAATTATACTCATTTTGATTTATTTATTCCTATTTATCTTGATTTATTCCTGTCTTTCCTTAATTATTTTACTTTTTCCTCAATGATTCTCATTTTGCTTTATTTATTCCTATTTATCTTGATTTATTTCTATCTCTCCTTAATTATTCTAATTTTTCCTTAATTATTCGACTCCAGCTGGAGTCCAGCTGGACTTCAACTGGATTCCACCTGATTTTGTGGAGGAGTGTGGTGACCTCACTATGGGTTGAGAACCAAATCCTGTATTGACATTATCCCCATTGAGTGATAGTTCAACTCAACACTGGCATCTCAACACTGGCTTTGAGGAATCAATGTAGTTAGAACTATCACATTCCAGAGCCCAATAACTGCATTGATACCTAGGGTCATTGGCTGCCAGGGTGATTCATGACAGAGAAGCATTGTAAAGGAGGATATCAGCCCAAGCATTGATATGCCCACTTAAGTATGTTGTTGAAATGAAGTCAGCATAAGCAATGACTCTGATATTATGCTGGTAGTCTAACTTGTTCAGGCAAACAGCTACCACCAGTGCTAGAGCCATCTCAGCAATGCTGACTGAAGCACTGTTGGTTTGGACAGCAGAGCTATTGGCAGTGGTATATTCTCCAACAGATGGAACCTAGAGGAAGAGGAGAGGTTATGTATATTTCAGAGCAATTCAACATGACATGGACATACCCATACCCCAAGATTGTTGTATGCAAGAATGACATAAGATTCTGCTGTGTATTCAGTGCCATTGTATGTGTAAGTGACTGATAAGAACTCAGAATATATCAGGCTTCTGATGGTGAGAGAGGATGCTCACCATTTCTCCCCATTTGCACTTTACCCCCTCTCCCTCCATTTTGAGCAATGTAAAACTAAAAGATATTATCATTTGTATATATCCTCCACTTAAAAGACAAGAGACAGGACTGCACACCATAGATTATCTGACTTAAAACTAACTTAATGAGTGTTGCTCCAGAAATCTTACTGGCTTGGAGTTCACCCATAATAGGTAACCATTGAACATATTTCTCTTGGCCAACAAGAACCTTGTAATTTGTTGCCTCGATAGACTTGGATAAAAAATCAGAAGATGACAAAGAGCATATGACATACAGAGTACTCCTTTCCATTGCCAGTTCCATACCACACCTGCAGGATGTGTGGTGGCTGCTATGCCAGGATCTGGTTGGTGTAGTGAGAATTGGTTTTCTGTTATGTTATTATGAAACTTACAGAGGCCATTCTAGTTAAGTAGTTGAGTGTGGGTTTAAAATGAGAGTATTGAGACAGAACCCACATTATTTGAAACATGAGCTACACACCCAGCAACATTATTGATGTTGCTGACTTAGATCATTTCTACAATCAGGACAACCAGATCAGTCTTAACCTGGAGATTGAACAGTTCTGTCTCATGTTCAAATAATTTGGGGAGCTATTCTATAAGTTCCAATTTGTTGAGTTGGCAATGAAGCATTGTTAAGAAGGACAATGTGGACTTACCAAGGTGCCCCAATTGTCCTTGTGCTCCTGTTTGTATTTCCTAAGATCCAGACAGGTTGGTGTCCAAAATGACATGGAAGTACTGAATTTCTTCAAATTGTCAAGTGTTATCATATATTAACATGAATTGAGTTGTGTTGGAGCAGATGTGATGCTCTCATGGTACAACATGTCAATTTGACAGGTTTCAAGACAGTTACTTGGGATTTCAATAAGTTACTCCACCCAAGCATTGTGTGGCTGAGTTTCTCCTCATTTTCTTCAGTATCCTGTCTGCATTTTGTAATGAAGTCAAGATCAAGGTTTACAATAGCAGTTGGGTATGGGAGCTTGTCCAGCAACATTTCAGTCACCAAACATCAGCACTGTACCAGATATAAGAAATTAATGCTCACAGCCATCCAGAAGAGAGCCAAGTTGGCCAGCTTGTGCTTTTCATATCCCCCACCTACATTGCAAGGTTCACCAGGAAACCACATCTTAATAAAATGCAAACAATAGTCAGCCACTCAATTTGGATTAATGAAATACAAACTTTGGTCAGTGTCTATCCTGATGCTAGACCAGATGCCAGTGGAACCCAGAGATTAGGCCAGAAGTTCTTCCTATTATTCTGCAATGACACAGCCTGGAGAGCAGTCACAACTGAAGCTGGGAGCTGTCACAAACAGTCTCCAGAGGTGATAGACTGGAGGTCATGTGATCTCAAAACCTGGAGGAAGGTAGAGAAGATAGTTGGAGCATGAAGAACAAAAACTCTGGAGCAAAACCTGGAGGGTCACTGAAGTGTTTACTCCTCATTTGCTCTCTACTCTCAACTCGCCTTCAACATCACGATGAAGGAATTCCCTGAGTTGCAATCTCATTGTATTACCCTTTGCTAACTCCTTTGTCTAAATTCAGGAAGTAGGATCGTGGAAGGCAAAGCTTCTTATAAGCTGAAGCCAAGTCCTGGTCCCCACAGGGTTACATCCCTGCACCTCCAGTTTATTCAGGCACCCTCCAAGTTACACCTTGGTCCTCTTTCTTTGTTCCATCCTTGGGACTTGCAAATCACATGACCTCCAGGATGCCTCCAGTTCGGTTTGTGACAGTATTTACAAACTCACCTTCCTAATCCTACATTTTTGCCATATCTTTTCCATGGGGTGGAATACCCAACATCTTCAACACTCCATCTCAATCATCAAAACCCAGCAAATATCATAAGCCTGGAAGTCAACAGTCTGGGAGTCTTCTTGAAAGCCCCCAGATAATTTCTAAAGTTATTTGTTGCAATCCTAATGTCACCAATCTGAATCCTGAGGACCACTTTGTCATTTATTGCTTTGGTTGCTAGTCAGTTTGCTCCCATCCCTCATGCCAAAACTTCTGGCATCTCTACAGTCCCTCCATCTGATGACAAAGGGGATCCAGAGTTGGAACCTGAGGAGGCAAATACAGGACCAAATCGCAACTATAGTGCCTCCAACCCAGGAGATCCTCTCAAGACTGAAGTTCCATCATTGTTTGGAGCTTTGCAACCTCCGAATCAGGTGGTGGTGCACTGTGTTCCATGCCCCCTTGCTCCAATCTTCCAAGTCACTGAGGATCCTCTCATGGAGGTTCTCATGGAGGCAATGGAGGTAACAGTGGTGATGGTGGAGGTGGTGGTGGAGGAGGTGGATGCAGTGGCAGTGGAGGAGGTCCCAATCCTCCTCCCAGTGGGCCTGCTCCAAACCCTCCTCCAGGTGGCCCCAATCAGCCAGATTATCAGAATCTTCTGTTTGCAGGACTTGAACATATTCTTCGGAACATGCAAGGGATTCAACAGCCTCCCAGAACTGCAAAGACCCATGTCCAAGCCTCAGATCAATTTGATGGCTCAGACTCTTCGAAACTTTGCTTGTTCCTGGTCTCATTGTTTTTGAACTTCGATAACTGACCTGAAGCTTTCACCTTTGAGAACCAGAAGGTGAACTACATGCTGTCCTATCTCAAAGGAACAGCATTGGACCTATTCGAATCATCTATTGTTAGTCCACACACCTCTGATCATTGGTGCAACAACTTTGATGCATTTGTAGCCATCCTGGAATCCAACTTTGGCTCCTTTGACCATGTTGCAGAAGCTGAAATCGAGTTGGAGAACCTTCAGATGAAAGAGACTGCAAAAGTTAAAGTCTACAATGTCTCCTTCACATGCATGGCCTCCCATCTCAACTGGGATCAGGCTGTGCTCTGACACACCTACTACAAGGGTCTCCCTGCTCACATCAAGGATGACCTCATTTGCTATCCCAAGGCTACAACCCTGGATGAACTTTGTGCTTAGTGTCTCACTATCAATGGACATTATTGAGAATGTCAGCTCAAAATTAGTCATGAGAAGTGAAACACTGAGAAGCAACCCAAGTCAGAGAAATCTGACAAGTCAAAGGGCAAAGACTCTGGAGGCACCTCCAGAAGCAACTCTTTAAACTTGGGCAATGCTTTGAACAACAACAACTTGAAATCAAATAAGGGCTCATATTCCTCTGGCTCTGGAGGCAAAGGCAAGTCCAAGCAGGGTTCAGGAGCTCAGCAAGCCAATTATAAGTCCAAATTGGGCAAGGACGGCAAGCTGAACACTAAGAAATGTAAATGATGACTGGACAACAATCTCTGCATGTTTTGCCAAGGTGCCAGTCATATTGCAAGTGATTGCAACAAGGCCAAAGCTGCAAAAGGTTGTGCTGTGCAGGCTATGCCCACTGCCTCGATGTCTTCAACTCCTGCTGAGGAGGTGAAAAAATAGAGAGCAGTCCTCAGGCCTCTGCACCAACTGAGGACTATGTTGTTCTCTCTGGTGCACTTATGGAGGTACCTCTCAATGCATCTGCTCTTTCCAGTTCCAGATCCTTGTCCATTATGCTCACTCCTTCTATTCATTCTGACTTCTCAATATTCATGCTCATTGATTCAGGTTCCTCACATTGCTTTATCAACTCTGTTTTCATCTCCCAAAATTTGCTGCCTATATACTCTGTAGCACCTATACAATTGAAGTTGCTTAATGGTTCTTCACATACTGTCATAACTAAGGCCTCAGAGGTACCTCTTACTTTTGCATCAGGGGAAAATATCACAGTTACTTTCTATGTAACACCTCTTGACTCTTCATGCTCTGCAGTTCTTGGATACAACTGGCTAGCCCACTACAATCTGTTGATTGACTGGGAACTTGGCCATATAGAATATTTCTGAACCACTTCACAACCGGGCTCCAACCCACTGACGTCATCCTTGGTGGCCATTGCTGTGCAATCAGCAGTGGTTGCAACTCTTCTGGTCCCCTTGGAACCTAGTTTGGAACCTCATGTCTCTCTTGTAAATGCTGCTGCTTTTATGTGTGCTTCCAAATTGGAGGAATCTACAGTATTCCAGCTTATCATTTCTACACCCTCTATTACAGGCAATGCTGCTGCTACTGGGTCTCCATCCAACCTCAGCAGTGTCCCCAGCAAATATCATGATTTTGCAGATGTTTTTAGCAAGCAGAAGGCTAATCGCCTTCCGCCTCATAGACCTTATGACTTGAAAATTATTCTTGAAGATGGTACCACAGCCCCTCTGGCTGGCCCATGTATTCAGTTTCTCAGAACAAGCTCACAGCTCTTTGCAAGTTCATTGACGAGAACTTTGCTATGGTCTTCATTTGGTCCTCTTTGTCCCCTCATGGAGCTCCTATCCTTTTTGTTAAGAAAAAGGAAGGCTCATTATGTCTTTGTGTCAATTATTGTGGCCTCAATCAAGTGACCAAGAAGAACTGGTATCTGCTACTGCTGATATCTGACCTCCTGGACTCCCCTTGCAAGGCTTGTATCTACATTAAAATTGACCTCCAACATGCTTATCACTTAGTTCACATTGTTCCCAGCCATGAGTGGAAGACTGCCTTCCATACTTGCTATGGCTTCTACAAGTGGCTTTTCATGCCTTTTGGCTTGTCAAACACCCAGGCAGCTTTCCAGCGATTCATGAATGACATCTTCAAAGACCTCTTGGATATATGTGCCATCATCTATCTTGACAACATCCTTGTGTACTCAGATAGCATTGAGGAGCATTGCAAGCATGTCTTGGAAGTCCTTCGGAGGCTTTGCAAGCATGGCCTCTTTGCCAATGCTAGCAAGTGTGAATTTCATGTGACTTTAGTGGAATACCTCGGATACATTATGTCTCTGGATGGTCTCATTATGTTGCAATCAAAAATTGCTACTATCCAAGAATGGCCCAAACCTTGCAAAGTCAAGGACATTCAGTCTTTCTTAGGTTTCACCAATTTCTATCATTGATTCATTGCTAACTATTCTGATATTGTAGTCCCTCTTATATATCTTACTTGTAAGAATGCTCCTTGGGACTTCAATGAGCAATGCCGAGCTTCATTCAGTCTTCTCAAGGAATCCTTCACTTTTGCACCCATTCTTACCCATTATATTTTTGACACTCCTTTAATCATTGAGACCAACATGTCTGACTATGCTCTCAGAGCAATACTGTCCCTTAACAAGGATGGTGTTGTACACCTGGTAGCCTTCCATTCTCAGATGTTCATGGCTCCGGAACTCAATTATAACATGCATGACAAGGAACTCCTAGCAATCTTTGAGGCTTTCAAAATTTGGATGCATTATCTTGAAGGTTCCAGGATGCCTATTGATGTTGTGACTGACCACAAGAACCTGGGATACTTCACTATGACAAAGGTCCTCTCCTGCCGGCAAGCTTGGTGGTCCAAGGACCTTTCTGAGTTCAACCTCCTGATTTTCTTCTGTCTGGTAAGCTCGGTACTAAACCTGATGCTCTCACTTGCTATTGGGATGTTTAACCAAAAGGGGGGAATAGTGACTATGTACAAGTCAATCCACATAATTTGCACCCAGTATTTACTCAGTCACAGCTTTCTATGTCGCTAAGGGCAACTATTCTAACAGTTCCAGTCTTGCAAGCTGCAGTACTCATGGACATTGAGCAACTTCATGCTGACATCCAAAGTGCATACAGTTCTGACCTGGTCACAGTCTCGTATCTTCCTATCCCTCAGCATCCTCACTGGTTGCTCAACTCCTTGGGACTCCTCTGACTGGATCAGCGCATCTATGTACCTGAAAACAAGGATTGTCACGAACTGAACCGGAGGCGTCCCGGAGGTCACGTGATTTGCAAGTCCCGAAGATGGAACGAAGACGGAGTACCGAGGCGTAACTCGGAGGGCGCCTGAATGAGTCGGAGGTGTAAGGACGTAACCCTACGGAGACCAGGACTT
>JASFDE010000225.1:0-23719 GCA_036937135.1 Nidula niveotomentosa | reverse complement strand
TTCTCTGACAACATTCCAGTGAGAGATTAGCAACCAATGTTCTCCGACAACATATGAAAGATCCTAATCATGTTTATTGCATTTTTACAATCTATTTAGGCCGTAAAATGGTGCTCTGGATATGATATATTAATATTATAAGAGGTACAGCAGGCTGAACCTCCATTCACTGCCTGGCTGTACCCCTTTGGTACAGCGGGTCTCCTGGCCTCTATCTAAAAATTGCCGCAGCGAACCCTCACGTCAAGTTCAAGGTTCAAGGCGCTGAAGGTAGGTTCGAACCTGGACGGAACCGAAGAGATCTATTGAGCGATGTCTTTACTTCTTAATCAATGTTTTGGTATGGCTTTTCTTTGCCGTGCATGTTCTCGAGTTGCAAACCATTTATTGTCAAATAAAGTCAAAATCCAATCCCAAATATAGGCTCGGCGCCACAGCCGGCACCAGTGCCAAAATAAATCACAACTCATTCATAGCTCGTTTTGATGAAATCAACAACGAAAAGACTTGTAATTATTTTTTCTCGCCTTCTTTTATGCCCTCCAAGTTAAAAGGTATAATATTGGAGAAAACTGTTTTATTTGACTTTGACAAATCCCTTGAGCGATTACAATTCGATACACATCGCTTCACATATCAAGACTGATGGAATCGAGAGCTGTCTCTGTGGCTCCAACCACTAGAGATTTAAAAGACCCCAACGCTCTCCCAATTAACTCTACCACCAATAAACATTATTAGTTCCACACCATCAAAAAATTTCACTCAGAGAGCTTACCCGGTGGGCGCGGTTGCACATCCAGAGCCGCCACCACGCACCAAGCTCGCGCCATTGGTGCAAGAATCGTGGCCACCGCCAGAAATGTAGAACTGGATTTGGCTGGGGACACCAGAATAGCTGATAGACTTCGTCGAGCCGCCTCCTAAACTGAAACATTCTCCAGCCGGCACTCCGAAACTCTGGCCCTTAGTGCCAGTGCAGCCCGCTCCGCTGAAGCCGGTGATTGTGGCCGACATCGCCAGAGAGGCGGAAACGAGGAGAGCGGTGGAGATGAAGACAACGTTGAATTGCATTATGGAGAGATGGCGTAGCTTCTAAATGACCGAAAAAAAGTGGATTGAGTTGAAGGTTATACGACAGCATGATGAACAGGAGGCTCGGAGAGAAGGGCCCGGATGCTAACCTGGTCAAATGTAGGAAGAGTAGCTGAGTTAAAAAGCTGCAGAGGTACAGGTATTTATACGTTTTCTATTAAACTTTCCTCTTTTCTCTGTAATTTTGCATTGGAGCCGCTAGCGCTCAGAACTAGGTTCGGGGTCGAACCGTTGACGATGCCGCTTATATAATACCAAACCTGCCGTTTTGTAACTGCTCTGTCAAGCATGGCACTACCTAGGGTCATCGACTGGCAGAACTTCGATTCGCCCCGGAGCGCCATGAGAACATCTGAATCTATTAAAAAAGGCCTGATCTGCTTACAGATAATATTTTTGAGATTTTGACCAAAGGCCTGATGACTATACGGATAAATTTTTGAGAAAATTTTGAAAATCCATTTTCTACTTTGCGGATAAATTTTTGATCTGCAACGATGTTTTTTTTCTCTTTCGATACCCACTAGTTGTGCCGCAACAGGTAGAAGGCTCAGTGTGTTTTGGGGGCCAGCCACGGGTTCGCAAACCCGAACACCATTTGTCAAATGTTTGTGTGTGATGCGAGAACCATTTTCAAAAATGGCTCTCACTAATTATATATATTAATATAAGTGCAGTAAAAGGCATGAACCTTCTAAATTAATTATGTATGCCTATTATGAATTTATCTACTGTGTCATTTTGTGAAATTTATTAAATTTGAGCAGAAAATGATGTTATAGTGCAAAACCCATTACCATCACTAATCACGATTCAGTGGGAATATTATTTCTGAACACGCAGGAATTCCCGAAGGCCTTTCGATAATGTGGCGAGAGTTACCCAATGGGTAGGGTTGCATCGTTGATAACGAGGAGCGGGTAGGTAGTGATCTACCTATAGAAAAAATACATACTAAATCTGGTGTCTCTGGCATCATCACTCTCATCTCATTTGGATGATCAGGCGCTCGATGGTTATCCTTTGATAAGGTTCAATCCCCAAGCCAGGGATCACTTTTCGAAGAGAGAGGGCAGTATCTCGAGGAGCAGGTGCTGATGCAAGAAGTCCGCGCGAATGGAGAACCCTGAGTTTCATGCCGTGAACCCTTCTGGGTACCCACTACGATTACTACTATGAGGCCTCAGCAGAGAGGTGGGTTGGAAATTTTGAAACTCATATTTTTCTGGTATCAGATTGACCGAGATATGAATCTTGTATTTGGGTGGATGCCACAGCCCCTCCTTATGCTACAGTTGTTGCCTGGAGAATTTTTACCCTCGTCAGTGGGAGGGGTTTTATTCCTATTGCACTTTGGACGTTATCTTTTGTATGCTTCGTCTAAACATTCATGACAATCGCCGAAGCTACAAAAATGACCTCAATTTCTGAGATTGAAAAAATTTGGAAATGGCTCTGCGTCAGTCTGTTGGGTATCGGTTCCTCCGTAGATTTTTTCGTCGTCGTTTCTCGTTCCTTCTACTTGGAAGAGAAGAAGGCGAACAGCCTTTAATAATAAATGTCTTAAAAATTCACCTCACTGAATGAGCTAATCTAGTGGAGCAGCACTTCAGTGATCATCTAAAAAAAATTTCCTGGGCAATCCACTGGTTCCGCG
The DNA here is from genome assembly GCA_036937135.1 of Nidula niveotomentosa. Taxonomy (NCBI): domain Eukaryota; kingdom Fungi; phylum Basidiomycota; class Agaricomycetes; order Agaricales; family Nidulariaceae; genus Nidula; species Nidula niveotomentosa. The sequence goes on along the minus strand of JASFDE010000225.1, from coordinate 20,967 downwards.
AGGAAGCAAGTACGGCGACCAGACCAGAAATGTATGACACTCCGGATGCACATTTAATCAAATTGATTCCCACGCGCTATTTTTAAGTCCCCCTCCCGCCCGAAATTCACCTTAGGTAAGCCCAAGTACTCTCAATCTTTGCATTGACTATATTAGGCATTGCCTAAATGGTTTGTACTACATTTTATGTTAAGAGATCATAATGTTCAAGAAGATAAAAGGTTTGAAATAGATGATAAGAAACACCATCCTGTGAATAAATAGATACCCTATATACTTTGGGTACGTGTTTCTACTCTCATTAACAGATATTGAGTGTGTAATTCAAATATTGGACCTTGCTATGGCAAACTAGGGCCGCGACATCCGAATTGATGGTACACCGGGGGAACCAACCGGGTTTTTGCAAATTCTCAACGCATTTTCCACTTATTGTAACGGGTGTATATTAAATAGAAAGGTATTTTAAATTTGAGTACAATGAAACTTTTCCCGTAGGATTGGGTGCAGAAATGGGTGCGTGCGACATCTTCCACTAAACCAGAGTGCGAGCGAAATCGTGCGATGAGATCTTAACCAAATTCAACGCTAATATATGCGTTTTAAATTTATAGTTAATAACTCTCGAATGAATGTTGGTGCTTGGTGGACGGTTAAATCCTGCCTAAGTAATCTTGGTTTCAGTGCTCGCCGCGAACCGCGTTAGAAATTGCGGAACATTGCACACATTTGGGCAGCAGAACTCATAAACTTTCAGCACGCTGATTAAAAGGTTACTGAGGTATTGTATAAACATTTATTTATGATAACTACAATGCGTTGGACAACCAGCCGGTCCGCCCGAGTTCATGTACGATCCAAATAGTACATGAACTCGACCGGACCGTCAAACCATGTGCGATGCACTGATCATCTTTACTTCTCAATGGGTTGCACTGATCATCTTTACTTCTCAATGGGTAGAGACGGCAGCAAATACTAAGATCAACATTTTAAACATTTATGAGATACTTTAGCTAATAAGTACTGATGTGCCAGTAATCCACTAGTAGTGTAATATAAAATCAGTAAAAATAAAATATAATACCTGGACTACTATGAAGGGCTCTGAGGGTGCGAGACAGATTCCATGGCTTCTAAGCAAGTGCGATGCCTTTAGTAAAATATGAATAAAATCGAAACAAACCAGTAAACTTGAGGGGATATGCATGTAAGTCAAAATACACTTTAATACTTGATGTTGATGCGAGATACGACGCCTAGAAGTCCAATTGACTTCTGGAAATATATATGAGACTGTTCCTAATCGAGGGGAACGAACTGTGAACGAGGAGGACCAAATAATATGATAACTTTGAACGCATTTTTACAAGCTTTTTATATACTAACTAATATTCGAAAATTCGTAATGTAAAAACTTCACCGCAGTAATATAAAATGGAGGCTGATAAATCTATCTAAGGGGTTTAAAAACAAAGAATGGAGAATAAAATTAAAAATGAAAAAGGAGAAGGTAGTAGAATAAACAAGAAAGAGAAAAATACTAAATAAGGAAAATAAAACTCATCTAAAGTCGGAATAAAGATGCGCCGGTGCAGTATTTCGGTAGGAGGGCTCGGGGACGATTCCAAAGCATATTTTTATGATTTATATGAGTCGGATGGGATGTGTAAGCGAAGGGGGTGTACGCGCAATGTGTTTGCATCGAGGAGGAGCGCCGAACGACTCGATCGTAAGGCGTGGGAAGGTCTCGGAAATTGCCGTGCGTGTTCGGACTTCGTCGAATTTGACGTTTTCGGCGTCAGAGGTGCTGCGCGCTCATCAGTACACGTATTCCAGTGGTTTTCAAGACCTGGCATGGTCCGTAAAACTTTTTGGGGTACCTTCTAATGGTGAGAATCCATTATTGGGACACCTTCTCGGGTGAAATCACTGGGACTCAGCGATCTACGGAAATGAAATGATTGCGAAGGCAACATTGAATTCAGACTATTATAATTATCAGACAAAATGAATTTTTACTTATAAGTGGAATGGCTGAATCAAAGGAGATCGAGATATAGATGCGGTAATGACTGGACAATGAGAGGGCATATCGAATTTTGTACCTGGAATGCCATGGTTCAACATAGGGCTGGGGGTCATCAAAAATAAATTTGGAACTTCAATACAAGGCGACATCGTGCTCAATGGTCATCGGGGTTTTATAGACCTCCTTGTATGTGACAGATGCGGAGCCAGTGAGGGGTAAAGCTGTGGTTGGCACCATGGGGCAGTTCGAAGAAGTTGTGCGGGCAATATTAGCATCCGATGAGACTAAAATGTGATAAATGCTCATCAGATGACAGCTTGCAGGAGACAATCAACCAGCGGTCAACGTTCAATTGCCCGCTGGGTGAGGCGGCATACTGCTATTCGAAGCCTTCAGCTTTATTTTTGCTTCATTTTTTCTGTCTTTAAATAGAAATAGACAGATGGATATCTGAGCCACTTTCAAAGGTTCCACTTTGGTGTTACCGTCTTCTTCACTTATTCACCCAGGCACAGAAGAATCTCAGACGATGCGCCTGCATTCAGCATACTATAGGGATGTCTCTTCGAAGTCTACAGAGACTTTTAATCGGGAAGACTTCACTATGGAGCTTCTTCCCTCTCGTACAACCGCTCTCTGAAGAGCCTCCTGCAGAAACGGACATGATAAAATGACGCGCGTGTAAATAGCACCAGAGAATTTGGTTATGGATGTTCGTGACCGATTTATCGAGCGGCTGAAATCTAGATGAAAAGATCACGGAGTTTATAAACTCCAAGAAGATACGAAGGTCTCGTAAATCGGCGGCTTTAGAAGGTCACCGGTCACGTATGTTTGCTTCTCCGCTCTCGACGGTCCTGCTATTTGTAGTAGCTTAATAATCGCCCCTTTACTGTTTCAAAAATGAATCCATCAAGTATAAAAGACACTCACTATACCACGACCAAAAAGAAGTATTAAGATAGCTCGCGGAGACTTGGTAAGAAAGAGTACGAACTTCTATCACTATTGACGCCCAGACCCCGGAATTCAGATTTTAGGGGATAGTGAATCGCGGAAGAAAGATGTACTCAAAGAAAAATTCTATGCAGCAACCCACTTCCCTCGAAGAACCTCAATGTGCTTGATGAGTGAGCAGAAACTCTGCAGATGTTTTGAAGTTAGCGTTGGATCAGAGGCCGGCGGTTTGGCCAAGTATTACACTGCGCTGTTTTTTATCTCTTGCTTCAAGATCTCGAGCTTGCAGTTCCTACCTCAGGTAAATTGTGGAAATCTAGCAGCTATGTGCTAGTTCCATGATACTTCAAAGTGCTTGCTTCGTTCACTTTCTACCTTGTTCAGTAATTGGACATCTAAGAATCTGTCACCGGTGACATTCATCAGTAAGTAAGTAGCACGACTAGAGGCTAAAAGTTCTACTTGTACAGGTCATTGAGTCAGTGAGCGAAAAGGCCAAAACATGATGAGTTCTCGACAATGCGCTCAGTCTAACCTACGGCAATGAACAGTACTTTCAAAAATCAGAATTCTCCCCATGTTAGATATGTTTGGCTCGTACTGGCTTCGGCAAAATCTGGAATTTAGCGTTAAGGATTATCTAAATACGAATGTAGGGCTGGAAACCGTGACGTATACGGTATACGGCCGTCGAAGGACGGCTGTGAGACGGCGACGGCATGACCGAAACCGTCACCGTATAGTGCTTCTCCAAGAGCTGAACGGCAACGGTACGGCGTAGATATGACCAAAAACGATTATTACGGTAATACGGTTTGAATACAGCAAATATTGAAATATGAAATATTGAAGTAGCTAATAAATTGGAAGCTGACATATAATCAACCTGTTGGTCTTTGCACGAGCAAGACGAAATCGGTGTTTAAGTACCATTAGGCTCTGAATTGTATCTGCTTGCAAGCTAGGTTGACGTCCCAGAACTATAATGGAAATGAAATATATGAGCAGACCGAAATTACCGAACTATAAACATATACCATCATTAATTAAAACAAATTTTTTGACAGAGATATTTGGACAAGCTAGACCAATAAAACTTGATTTCTTCTGCTGGTTTAAGATTACATAAGGGGTTGAGGGCGCGTGAGAAGACATGATGAGACTAAGAAAATGGAAATACGTTGAACTTGAAGTTGACTTATGATTTCCTCTTTATACCTCTCTGTATTCCTTATCTTTCTATTGTTGTGAAATAGAAGTCTCGTAATTAGTGCCGTGAAACAAATTGAGAACCAAGTCGTGCAATTAATGTAACCCGCTTGTCTTGTTAAAATTTTTTCGGCAAATGCTGAAATGCTTGGATGATGAGTAAGATGGAGCTCGGGCTTGAGTGGGAAGCTGATAAAATATGCTTAACGAGGTGAAACTCTACGGAATGCAGGGACAAAGTACATTGGCATTGTGAGCAAAGGTGAAATTATGACTAGGGTATTCATAGGAGTCCGAATTGGCTATGTCGAGAATTGTTTTATGGAGTATGTAGTAGTAATACATGTAAATGTGATGTGATAGGACTGGATGGATATCAAACGCGACGGTGACATTGATAAGGATTCAAGGACATGACCGTAATTTTACCTGCTGACAAATATGAATGAACCGTACAGACGTCGACGGCCAATTTCTCAGAGCGAAAGACGGTTAGGGTCCGGGTCGTAGCTTTCCCATATCATCGACCTCCTAATGCGCTGACGGTACGGAGACGGTGGCCGTATTACGGTTGCTGTAGTACCGTCTGTATATTGACGGTGTCCAGCCCTATACGAGTGCTTGTTGGCATCTGGGTTGTACCCAAGAGCAATATAACGACACACATTACGCTTCCGATTAACGCGTCGCAACTAGTGCGTACAGTTCCTGGACACCCGCGACCGGCCAAACTCCCGGGAACAATATCTGGGTTTCCTGAGAAGCAACTTTTTCGGGTAGAGTCTCTGGTGAGAAATAGGGGTTCTGAATAGAAATTTCCGTATTCAAAGCTTACGGTAATATTGATTCTAGTTGTTTTTATAACCAGGGCCTCGTTTCGTGTCTACTTTTTCTCTGGCCAGGGGAATTGGCAGGGTTTCCACTATTCTTCGGAAAGCTGGAGACGAAAAAAAATCTTGGAACTAACTGTATGTTCATGTTCTTATATAAATCATGATATCCACGCAATAGGAGTTGATAGTGTACTTTCTCTAGTAAAGTGACGCTGAGGCGCAAATTTACAGCCACATACTTTCATCGCCTTCGCCGGATCTCCAGTGAGATCTATTTATAATCTTAGGCAATCTATTTGGAACCCGATCTCACAGACCAGTTTTTCCTCAATCACCAAACTCAATGCTTCATCTTCGTACCTGTTTCACCGCAGGTCGGAGCTACACATGTGGTGAAGTTGGAGACTAGTATTCCTCATTGTTTGCCGAAGGATACTTCACACTGGATGGATTGTCAACCAATTTAACGTCGATTCCCAGGTTTTGATCACTGGTACGTGATTTTATGGAAGAGTGAGGCGCCGTCTCACATCCATTTCATCTGATTCTATGTTTCCTGAGCACTCATATGTGTCATACACGTATACTGTACTATTTCGACTGATTTTTCATGCGGTGTGAAGCGTGACGGCAATTGTTTACTTAGATGGATGTTTGTTCCTCCCCATTAGGAAGTCCAGGGTCCAAATTTGGGCGCTTTTTAGATATATTGCTTACAAATTGGCCCAAATCGGTCATTTTCGTGATGCGTGACGAAACACCAATTTGTTCATCCGTGATGCGTGACGTGAACAACCGGTCTAAATAGTGACTCCGTGCTCGCTATGGGAGTAGACGACTGCGGGGATAATGAGAAAGCTTGGCTGTCTTTCAATTTGTCCATCAGGCCGCCGGAACAAAGTGGCTCGGGGGGAAAGCGGCGGGTACATGGAACACATGGCGCACATGCTTATGTAGACGTGGATCCCAGAACGTGACAATGGCTCCATGCGTATATATTCTAAATAAATGTCTGTACTTGGTGCACAGACGTAGGGTTAGGGTGGGCTGCCACCGACGAGCAGAGCAAGTTGGTGGCGTTAAGAGTGAGTGGAAGAGGGGGCTGGCAAAACAAGCCAACAGGTGTTGTATTTCTACAGCACCACCTGTTTCGCTTTTAAAGCTCTTCAGGGCATGTTTCTGGAGTCTCTCGCATTACTAATTAGGTAGATGCATGACCTGTGGATTAAATATTAGTAAAATCCACCTATATTTGTTATATTAGTAAATGTATGGCGTGATATCGCACCATAGTCTTAGTAATGCATGTTAATGAACAGGTGATGCATTACTATCTATTATAATACCTAGCGCGTGAGCGACGCGTTGCGTTGTGGGCTATGGATAGCTCGAACTAAATAAAAGGCATGTAAGCGCCTTATACCTAAATCTGGATAATCTATTTCTAAATTAGTCCAGTGGGCACCAAGGGCAATCTAATCATGTACTGGGCCCGGCCAAAGCTGAGCTGTTCTATAAATAGTGTGACACCTATATATATTACATTGATCCAAGAGTATCTGTGGGAGAAGTTTCTGCAATATTTGAAGGGCTAGTCTGGATCCCATTTAGGAGGCCTCTCATAAATTTCTCCTAATACCACAGTTGCATGATCCAATGTTGAACTGATCTCTGATCTGGCCTGCCAGAAGCCACCTATGGAGCAAGTGAGTAGTGTACATGGGTTGGGCAGACCTACTATAAGCTGATGTTAGTGGGTATATATGTACTGTATGTTAGAGACCTCACCTAAAATATAGACATATAATGACCCTGCACAGTCTCACAGCCTCCTGATCTCCTGTCTTTTAAGGTCTCCTGAGGATGCCCTGATGTCCTAGGAGCAGACCAGATCAGATCCATGAGGAAGGGGGGGTACTAGTTAAAATTGTTGGTGATAACTTTTTCCACAGGTGTTGGATAGTAGTAGTGGTTAGGAAGAGCAAGGTGAACACTTACCAAGGTGACTAGGTGAGTGAGCTCATTATAGCCTATCTGCATCTACTTAGTTCTCAACTAGAGATTTTTGGAAAGGGGGGACAACCAGATTGAACATGATTGAACCAATCCAAGAATTTTTTTATTTGGATATGTGGTGTGGACTTTGTCAGATTTAGCAATTTATGAAATACTGTCTCCCACATTATCAAATCAATTGAGTAATGAACAAATTATAATTAGCTTATCTGCTGCCAAATCAGAAAAGAGTGAAACTATATGCTCACACCCATGAAAATTAAAGATAGCCGGATCAGTGCCAAATCTGGAAAGATCCCTGCACCTTTAAGATTTATTTCCTTAATTTGAAATATACTAATTTTGTTCTGGTTTAAGTCTGTAAAAGCTCATTTTTGAAACTTGCTTTGAAATAAGTTATGGAGAACTTTGTAAATATCTTACATCATCTGTGTTGAAGAGGCTGCCTTGCAGCCCCCCCATGTTGCTCAGCCTGATCCCTCTGTCAAAGATGTGCTTATTGGTGAGATGTCTACCACTGGCATGAGGAGGGCTACTTTCCCAGCTGTTGTACGCTTGTCCATCACCAATCCCTCTGAGGAATCCTCAAAGAAGAAATGTAATGCAACATGATCTCTAACCCCATCAGCTCTGGCTTCTAGTTGTAATATACCATGCCAGGAAACACACAATATACCAACTGAGCCAAAAGGCCACTATGACTGGTTACAGTAATAGGTATTCCCAGGCTATATATGTAGTTCAAATGCCACATTATTGCCGTATGTGACACTAGTCTCCTAACTCTGAACACCTTGCTTCAATTATCTGATGCTGTTGCTGAAAGATGATCTGAGATAATTCAAGCTATTACAAATGTCATTAAGGCACCTGTATCAAGCATTGTGGGTGGCATATTTCTTGCTTCTGCATACACTAATATTCTGATTCTGCAGGAGCAACAGACTGCTGAGCAGCCTTTAGTGGGCTCTGTTAAAAAAGGAGCTACCTCATTTCCCCTCACACATGTGAGGTCACCATTGGTGATAGCAGTTAACAAGGTAAGTAATTAGATTGTACTGCTGTATTGTAATTTGCAGAGTTTCCAGCCAGCTGCTTATCCTTTCAACTCTCCTTCCACCACACAGTCAACTGCTGCTCCCTTCACAGATATTAACAGTCCCTTTGAAGTTTTTTTACCATCTGGATCCTAAAACTGTTATACTCAATTCTTGTTTTAACATAAGATGCCAAATTTAATGAGACTTTCTATGATGCCAATGACCAAAATAGTGCAAGATGTCTCATACTACATCTACAACAAAGGTGAAGTTTAATACCTACAGGTGAATAACTGAAAACCAGGAATCCCTAGGTATGAAAGAAACTGGATCCAGCTAGCATAAAGTTGAATACAGTAGTACTAAATATAGTACTTGGTATCTGGGACTCAGACAGAGTCGAAGCAGCTAAGCCAGGCTCAAAAGTGCCTATAGACAAGCCAAATAACTGAGCCTAAACAGCAACATGATTTATTTGGCAACAGGCAGAAGGAATAACATGTATACATAGTGTGCCCAAGGAAACACAGGCAAATTTAGTAGGCAAGAATGCTGTCACAGTCCCCGGCCCTGATTGGATAATGAACCCAAAATCTGAGAGTAGTAGGGGGCCCCAGACCTGTCTGGGGTTCCAAGAAAAGCTTGTCCATATGCCAGAGATAAGAGTGGTCACAGCCATGATCCCCTGCCATGATAGGAATATCCATTTAGGATGGCTGATAAGAAGCCAATATATCAGCAGCAGAATATATGACAGATAGCCTGAGACAAACATTAGATAAGTAGACCATAACTCTTTCCCTGTCCACTTTTATATGATTGAGGTATCAGATTTTTCTTTCCACTACTTTGCAAGACAAATATTCAATAAATCTATGACAAATATTAAAGTTGTGGTGTGAAGAGGTGAATGGAAGGTACATACCCTTGGTAGGGACTGTCATGGATACATCTGGTAATGATCTGTAACCAAATGCAGTTTTTACCATATATGGGTCAGATATGCTTCAGTTCAGATATATCTGAGAGACTATTCTAAAAATGGCCAGGCACATCCTTGCCAGCCCTGCTATTCACCAGTCTGTATGTGCTCACTTGTCCTTGAAATTAATGCATTCACTGTGAGGCCAGTTCTTATCCAATATGGATGAATATGGGTGTGTTAGAAAGCTAGAAGTAATAAAAATCTAAAGGTGCTTGAGATATTGACAAAAAAGAGATGTGGATCATCAAGGGCTGCTGTATTTAGGCCCTCACATACTTGATATAGCATTGGAAGGACATCAACAATAAGGGGAACCTCAGCCTGAGAAAATAAAAGTGACATCTTTTAAGAGCTTGAAAATATTTCAGAATATTTTAAATTGAATTATTGTAAAAATAACTAAACCTTCAACACCTCTTGAACATCTTCAGCCATCTCCTGTTGCTCTTCATAAAGACAATAGGCCTTCATCTTCTACTCAGAAACAGCTGTGATGGACTGAACAATATTTTTTAATTGCAAATGTGCAGCCAAAGAATCAAAATCTGCATTCCACTGCTTTGGAACACAGAGATCAAGGGCTTGCTTGTTTGATTCAAGAGTAGAATTCTTGTCAATAAGATCTTGAAATTTCTCATTAAGTGTTGAGTTGTCATGGGTGTGACGAGCATGTCCAGATACCTATTATAAGAATTAGAAAATGAATATCATAATTAAAAATTGGAAGAATACCACAGGAAAGATCTTGAGTGCCATTTGCTCCTCCTCAGCTGTTATTACAACCCCCTTCACTTGCATCTGCTGAATTGCAATATCATGAAGGATTTCACAACTGCATCATCATGGGCAATTTGTCCATCATCATCCTGATTTTCCTGTGCATCAATAATGGCTTCATCAATTGCAACTTCATCATTATCCACATCTATATCACTGCTATCCAGAATCTGTTCTTTCTCAGACTCAATATTATTGACACTAGGAAACATGATAGATTTCTTTACTTTGGGCCTTTTGGAGAAGAATGAGATGAATATCTAGAATAACAATTCAGCTAAAATATCATATCATAACTGAAAATATCAATTATCTTGGCCTCCAGATTGAAGATATGTGCTAGAAAATGAAAGCAGGCATCCATACCCCAGAAGTCTGGAAGGAATTGAGGTTAAATTTCTGCCAGCTTGTTGCAGTTGCTAGAATTATCCATACAAATTCCAAGGAGCTGTCAAAACATCTTAAAATAGATATACAAATGAACAATAAACTAACTTACATACTTGTGAAGTCCAAATTGTTTCAAGCAATCAGCTATAACTGGAGCTAGGTATTGACCACCATGTTTTTGTGTTAATCTATAAATATAATATATGTTAGTTGTTTGCAAAGTGATGATACATCATACTGAATAAATTCTAAGACTGCATGGTGGATGATGCCCTTATCAAACCAAACAACAACTAAACCAAGATAGGAAGAGACCAAGGGAGATGTCCATCCATCAAGAAAAAGGTGAATGGTACTATTGAGCTGCTATACACATTATTAGAATTTATTGTAACTAAAAAGGCTGAAAAAAATTACTGCAAAGTAGTTCTTGACAAGGATTGAGCAATGTTCATAAATTGGAAGAAGGACATGTTGAACAGTATTTGGACTAGGGATCTTTGTTCTTGGATGAAGCATCTGCACCTCACATATGTAGTCCTCATCTGTAACAAAATTAATTGGACAAGCACTTCACAGCAGAGTGCAATGAGGGCATGATGACCTGTTCTGAGTAAGGAATTGCAGATGAAGTGAGATTACTAAAATCAATTCCCTGCTTTTGCAAGCATATAGAAACATCCTTTTGCAAATTTGTTATGTCATCACCAGTTTTAGCACATAAGCAAGTGTGATCAGCAGGATGATGCTGTAGATGGGTCTGAAAGGTGAAAATATAAGATAAGTATTCAGGGTCTCCATGTGAGTTGTAGTTCTGGTGTAATGTAACGTGATAGTGGTTGTAGACATTTGAATGCCAGGAAGATAAAGCAAAATCTTTATAAAATTAAAATTTGCAGTTGAATCATTGATTTTATATACTCACCAAGGATATTGTCATGAATTTGCCTTTCTTTTTGGCAATTATCATTATCTTGTCATAAGACCTTATCACAGGAGGATCTTATCTCAGAACAACATAACAAACAATACACACTTACATTGCTAATCACAATGAGGATACTGATCCTTTTTCATTCATTTAGTTATATTAGATATGCATTGGATACATATGTTGCAGCCAATCATTTATTAGTTACATGCACAATACTCACAGTAATTGTTCAGACTCAGAGTTTACTTACATACATAGTACACATGTAGTTTAGTATTTTTGTACCTAAAACACCAGTCTTGAGCTGGTCATTTCTCCACTAGCAATATAGCATACTCATATTACTTCCTTTTTGCATCTCCCCATATCTTTGAGTGATTAGATGGCCTTGAAATTGTACTATTGAGAGTATATTGTTTGTGTGCCTGACAGATATTCCTGTCTGACATACCCCAGACTTCAAGGTCAGACTGGCAGTTAATGGTGGGAGCATTGTGTCATTTCTTATTGGGTGAGAGAATGGCTGGAACCACCTTTTTCTTTTGTGTATTGGAACCTGCATTCTGACTATCTGAATCTGAGCCAATTAAGCCATCAGAAGATTCTTCAAGCTCCTCTCCAGATGAAAATTCAGCACTGAATAACTGGTGGGACTTCATAGGAGTTATTGGCAGAACAGGTTGGATGGGCAATGTTGGAGAAGGTTGGACAGGAGATATGTTCCTACTTGCACCTCTGCTTGTGCCTGCAAGGGCATGGGACTTCTGTCCTCTCAGAGGCATGATGGGAGCACAGAAAGAGGGGCAGGGGAGTCTGGGGAGGCTTGCTGTCATATCTACGTGAAATTGCCACCAAACAACCACAGTTATTCATGAATTGATGTTGGAGTCCTAATATCTGTCTAAAAATATCCAAATACCCACAGGAACCACAGTTTTGCTATAAATATAGATGGGTCCCAACTTTTTGCAACCAGTATAAGCAGTGCATGTATAGAACCAGATCTAGCCAATCCATGAGTTTGGTTCATGACAGATGAAAGGAGAATAATTGCTAACACACATAGTTGGTATGAGACTTTAAGAGTATGCAGTCACAGGAGGAGAGAAATGCAGATCAAGGAAGGTGTATAATGGGCTGAAAGCATTTGGGGAGGCACACACACTTGGATTTCTTCACCACCAACATACAGTGAGGGACAAAACTGTTCCAATGATTTTGTATTTGCTACTAATAGCTCAATAACTCAAGAACCAATCATCTTGGAACTCTGAAATTTTATGTGATGATAGCCCTGCATAAGTTCTACAAACAAATGTCAATTTCATTATGTAATAATTTGTCATGATTAATTTATTATCCATTTACTAATGAGAGTGCATTGGAACAGTTTTGTCCCTCTTGCTATCAGGGCCAAAAACTATACATTTAATATTTAGTATAGCCTCCCTTGGCAGCCAAAACAGCTGCAATCCTTCTAGGCATACTTTCTATCAAATTCCTGCATACAGAAGCTGAAATATCATTCCACTCCTTCTCTACTCTCTCCCAGAGTTCTGTAATTCTGGCTCTGAGATAATGTAACGAGAACAATAAGCTAAACAAAATAATGGAATGGAATGAATCAGGTGAATATGTCATAAGGAATGAGACCATAATGTGAGTACAATATAAGGAAATAATAATGGAGACTAAGAAAGATAAGAATGAAGATAATGGAACATACAAATGGAGTATAATGAAAAGTTCCAATAATGTGCCAAGGTATTGCCAAAGTCTCCCAGGGGTCGACATGTAGACTCCTGGAGGTTGTAGGGAGTTCCGGAGGTATGATCGAGTGTTGTGATTGGGATATGACAAGAACTTGCTAAGGGGACACACTAAGGGATGCACTCAAAAATCTCTAAATTTGCTTAATAATCTCTACAATACCCTACTTAGGTACAGAAGCCGCTAAATGTCTGTCTGGGGCATGGTTTGTGAACCCACCTGAGCAGGGTGCTCATCAATCGTGACAGTTGGCAGCCCTAGTTGTTGATTGCAGGATCAGCAAAAATGACTTGTAGGACCGAAAAATATGGAAATGATCACATATTTATTATGATTTGGTTCCCAATTGCTCATTCAACGGCTGTATATGATCCTGAAGCACATGATACATTACAAGTAATGAAAAAAGAGTGACAAGGGTGCCCTGGCCCATCAGATGAATAAAAGGGACCTGAAATTCAAATAAAATTCCCTGTTTATATTATATTTTGATACACAGAGTGGCTATTTGATTATACTGCCAGTTGCCTCTGCTTAGAACTTCTGATGGATTAGAGGCCCAAGAATTTCCACTTCTGTGTCGTGAGATTGCTGATTTGATGCCTTCTTTCATCTACAGAAATTTTCTAGGAAGACTAAGATGACTGATCAGTTCCAATTCATTGTAAAAATGATCCTGGCTCACTTTAGTAGGTACAGATTGTTTATACTAGCACATATTACTCCTAGAACAGTTTTCCAGGGAATTATACCAATTCCAATCTACCAGTCATAATATTGTACATAAACCCTTTCAGCTCCACTTCTTTCACTCCCAAGAGGTCCATCTGCACCTTTACATTCTTCATTTTCTCCTGCACATTGATTCCTGCCAGCTTGTCCACAGACTTCTTAATATGTAATGCAGTGAGTGCTTTAAGTGATCCAAGCCATCTCCAAAGTACTGAATTTCCAGGCACAACAGGGTTATCTCTGACTGCATGGTAACAAGCCTTGACACCACCACAATTGGTGTGTCCAACGTCATAGATCTCTTTGATGGTACCAATGCTGGTGAGTCTGTATGCAACAACAGTAACCGCATTGATATCTGTGAGGTGAAATTGGCTGAAATTGGCAGTCAGTTATGGATCTAAGACCATCAGCACTATGGCCCAGGGAGGAAAAATAAAGGCAGAGCATGAGGCACACAATATCAAGGTGGATAAATGCTCTCAATTGAGCAGCCAAAACACCTTGATATATTTTCCAAAATGCAAACTCGGGATAGAGCTAGGGTGACAGGGTTGAATGTTGACAATTCAGACATACTTGGCAATATTTCTGAGGACAAATACTTCACCCAGAAGATACCCTGACCTTATCACTGAATCCAATACCCTTGCATCAGAACATCCAATCAAAAGAATCTATGATTTGCATCATTCAGATACTTTGCTTCACACCAGGTAACTCAGAAACATTACCTTGGGTTTATGCTCTGGAGCTTCCAAGTCATGAGCCCATTCAAACTCCTTCCAGAATTCAGGTGGTAAGGCAGACATTGCTGTACTTTTGGAGCTAAAAGATGAGAGTTGCTTTAAATTGTTCAAGATATGAAGTATGGATGAGAGTCAAGAAATGATGGGCTCACAAATGAGTGCTTATGTCAAACAAGCTACTATGATGCATGTTCAAGTAGTATCTCCAGTTGATTGCCCTTGCACATTCTGAGGCCATGCTGCACTTAAAGGGAAATCAAAGATATCAATCTGGCATGAGGAAAGAACATTGGGATCAGTCCCCCAAAACTTTAAATATTTAAATGATCAAAACAGTCTTTTGTCCTTGTGCAAAACAGTACTGAATGGTATCAGGAACGAGTGCTCTTACTCATTGAGGCAATGCACATTTTGTGTCACTTGTCAAAACATCACAGTAGAGAAGAGAACTACAATCAGCTGTTATTTGAAATTTCACAGCACAGAATCCTACAGCTTCATCAATTGTGATGCATTGGTCCTTTAAATATGAGTTATGTCCTCATGCTCTCAATTTGCAGCTTGGATTTTGGAAAAATTCTGTTTAATGAAAGCCCTCAATGAATGGCCAACCTGACCCTCTGACAGGTATCTAAAGTCCCATAGCAGCATAATTTTGGTTCTCAATGTGATCAACTTAATTTCATAGGTAGGTCAAACCGCTTGATCAGTGTTTGTAGATCCACGAGAAAATCCCAGTTTCTTCTGGGTAATATTACTATAATCCAATTGTTAATTTTACATGGCAATCTTTAATTACTGTGCGGATGGTGAGGGTGAGTGGCATTTGGGTGGAAGTACAACTCAAACATGGTCACCACACATAGTAGGTCATTTGATACAATGACACCTATTTGAGCACCTCCATTTCATAAGTTTATGCTTCTTGACCTGGCAGAAGTACCACTTATGGAGATTCTTCTTTATGATACACCTATCTTAGCTACAAACCCACAAACATGTGTTTGCCTCATGTTCACCTTAATATCTACTTTTCTTCAACCAATTGAGTGTAACTACACACATTTCTTCATCTGTCTATCTGATGGAAAACAAATTTTAGAAGATAATCTTGATGACCAGAAATATGAAACCAGACAACTCAATGGGTTATGAAAGCATTATTTACAAAAGGGTTGCTCATAAATTCAGATGGTCAATGGCAAAACAAATAGCCACCAGCCACCATGAAGTTCAATTTCATGTCAAAGAAGCTTTTGGGGTCAACAAGATAAACTATCACAGTGAGATTGGCAATGGGAAAGGAGTGTCATCTATTCATTCTTCAAACCTTATTGTTCCAATCTAAACATAGATCTAGGATTAAACTATTTGGAAACCCCCTTTCCTCAAAGGGGGTTTCCAAATTACTTATTTGGCAACCCCTGTTGTTTCAGTTATACCACCACCAAAACATGAAGCTCCCACTCATACCACCCAGCCTGCTGAGGAACTCAAAAGGTGCCAGGACACCCTGATGGTGGCCAAGTGATAAATATGCCCTCAATTAGCCACTAAAGACCACCCTCAGATTTCCACCAAGGACCACCCTCGTCACTTGAACTGCAGTGATAAGTAGCTATTACAAATTGCCAGTTGCAAGATTTTTGCAACTGGGAGGCATGTAATGTATGTAGTTTGATACACCCAATGGCAAAGGTTTTGCAACTGAAAGCTATAAGAAAATTATTCAATTGCAAAAATTTTGCAACTGGGAGTGTTACTAGCATCTGTAGTGACATTCATGTGGGACATTATCTCGAGGGTTAGTAATGTTGTCAATATCATCCACTAGAACATTCTCATAGTAATACTGTTACTTTTATCTTTCAGGGAATTTTCATAGTGACATTGTCACTCTCTCCTGTAAGGACAATTTCACACTAACGCTGTCACTTTTATCTTGTAAATATTTCATATTGACATGGTCACTATCAGCTCTCAGAAAATCTTCGTAGTGACAGCGTTGCGTTCGAGGTTGGAAAGAAATTTAAAAGTATTTACACCCACTGGAATCGAACTATGCTTTGCTTGTACGCAAACCAACATTATGAGAGGCTATTTGGCGTCAGGTGGTAAACCGCTGATCCGCGGGGAATCAGAAAGCAATGATATAAATTAGTATTTAGCCCATCTTTCTGACCCGATTTGTTGCAAGTAATCTCTGAAACTTAAATGTCACAGTGACACGGTTACTGTCTTGTAAAAATAATATGCTCGTAGTGATACAGTTATTATCTCGTAGAAAAATATACTCACAGTGACACGGTTACTATCCGTTAGAAATAAATATTCGTAGTGACACGGTTACTATCTGTAGAAATATATACTCGTAGTGACAAGGTTACTATCTCGTAAAAAAATATACTCAGTGACACGGTTACTGTCCCTTAGAAATATATATTCGTAGTGACACAGTTGCTATCCATTAGAAATATATATTCATAGTGACAACATCATTATCCATTAGAAATATATATTTGCAGTGACAACATCACTACCCATTAGAAATATATATTCTCAGTGACAACGTTACTATCTCCGTAAATTACATACTCGTAGTAACGTTACTATCTGTCATAAAAATTTGCTCAGTGACATGGTTACATGCAATATTACAACACTTTAAGTTAACAATCACGAAGTAAATTGGCCAGAAAAAATTAACATAAGTTAACAATTGTATTAACTACCCATACAGCATGGCGGCCGACCTTCCCAATAAATAATAACCGATAGGTACATGCTTACCTTGCACATGAATGCGACAGACAAGTTGCAGGCACCGTGCTGAGAATTCTCAATGGTAAATGCATCAGTTCACGGTGGTGTGCGGGCCTTCTGAGAATGCAACATCGGGGCGCATGAGAGCTGCCGGTCTTGTTTGACCCATTCAGGTTAGCATCGGTTCCGCTTGGATGTCACATGCAGTCGTCCCGGGATGTGGTTGCATGCGTTGATCGTCCATGATCGCCTCCGATTAGCGTGGATCGGTCTTGTATCAGAGTCTGCTTTCTTGGAGACGTGCTAGACGGGTTAGTTTCCCTTTCGCAGTAGAGATGCGCTTACATGGATTCCCCGGCTTCAGCACACCCACATAAACCCCCAGCTCCAGATGTGGCATGCAGGAGGGGAAGAGGGACAGTTCAAATGTTCGGCTTCCATCGTCTTTGAGAGGGTATGCGGGGCCCCTAGCGATGTCGGTGGAGGTAAAGACCCGCTGATCTTGCTCGATCCCCCCGATTAGCGTGGATCCGCTGGTATGGCAGTGTTGGGAATGTGGTAGGACGTATTACTCGTCCCTCGATCGTCCTCGATTTGCAGGGCTAGCCTTTGAAGTAGGGGTGGTCGGATGTTCCGAAAATGCGGCTGCATATGCCCTGTTCAACGCAAGTGTTGATTAACGTTGATTATTTACCTATACGTTCACAATGAGCAGAAGATAACTATCTAGAGACGCACCTACCTTGGTAACGGGTAATACACAAATGGAGGCTGTTCCGTATGCGGGAAACATCCAAAGAATGGCGAGAGACAGTGACGAGGCGAGAACAGGGAGCAGAGTCGAGAAGCAATAGTGACGAGAGCGACAATGGCGAGGCAACTCTCTCCGGCCCCACATCTGCACTGTGCGAGAGACCACGGGCGATAATTCCTAAAGAAAATTGCCATCAGCAGACAGTACTAGTAGAGGGGACTTTAATTTGAGCACAGCGCACCCACATTTGCGCGGCAGGCGAAGGTAAGCCGTGTTTACGAATCAGGAGAAGGCTTGCCGTGTATAATGTATAACCACAACAAACTAAAAGTAAGGCTTTTGCCAAACACATGCATGAAGCACTCACCAAATATCCCGGAAATGCCTTTGGAATGCCCACTAATATTTCAGTGCTCAGGTTATCCAAAATATAAATTTCCAACATACAACCAATATCAACAAGGTCTCTTTTCTCTGCTGATAAATGAAGACTTTCACCAAAGTTATTACAGACAATCATATACTACATCTATAGCTCTTAAGGGCACAGGTTTTTTGCCGTGCCACTGCCATGTGTGCCGGCATTACCGTGCATTGCACGCAAATGGCATCGCATGCACGCAAATAGCACGGTGGGCAAGCAAATGGCACGGCACGCACGCAAATAGACACGGCTTGCACGCAAATGGCACAGCCACATATGACTTTCATGGCACTATTGGAGTGCAGCGGTAGTGGTGGGAAAGTTGCAAATGGTTTTGCCGATACTTTATACTTTTGCGTTTTTCCATCCTGCTTGATGGTGCGAACTGCATAACAGTAGCAGTGCATCTATAGTTAATATAAAGGATAGTCATAAATGTCTAATAAAGTTAAATTTTATTTTCATATCCAAATTCCTATAGCAATATATGACTCGACAATGTATAATGTCTGCTAACCAGAGTGCCCAAGAGTCTTTGACATTGAATAATAAGAACATTGTGACAGCTATACCTAATCTCCAAAAAAAATTATATAAAGCCTCCTAAGACCCATAGAATATAGGAAAATCAAAAAATGAAAACTTGTAAGGGCCCTAATGATAGATTTAAGCAATTCCACAGGTCTTGAGAACAAAGGTACCGGTTCCCATATGTGATCAGTGTCTGCCTCTCAGAGTCTTTGACTTTGAACAATAAGAACCTTGTTTCAGCTACACCTAGGCTTACAAAAAAATTACAGAGGCTTCTTAAGACTTCTAAAATCCTTGAAAAACCAAAATATGAGAGATTTTATCTAGCCAAATAATAGATTCATGGAATTTTGTATGTAATCATCAATATATATATACCAATGCTTGACCCTCATGCATGCAACTGCATGGTATAGCATGGCAACTACACAGCATGGCATGGCAATTGCACACAAATACATGCAAATACATGCAACTGCATAGCACTGTAAGGGATTTATGAAGTTTTTCTCAAGAACTGACCATTGAATCCCATTGATATTTCACCAGGAGCCTTGCCTAACTAATGATAATCATTTCAGATAAAAGAAAAAAGTAAATCTATGATGTCCCAGGCAACTGCATGCACTGGCATGGCCATGGCATGGCATTTTCCCTATGCCCAGCTCATAAACTAGACTCATCCTCTTTATTTATGCCTGCAATTATCATATTTGCTCTTGCAGATTTCAGTAATTCCTCAAGAATCAAAGCATAGCAGACTCATGTTGATGGATTTCTGCCACAACTTCCATTTACAGTCTGATGTTGCTCCTGTCAGTCCTTCCTCCCCACTTCTCTCTCACACCTCTAAGATCCCTCATTTTTTTCCCTCAACCTGTCTTGTAAGATTTTATTTGGAGGAATTTGGAGCCACATCTGAAGGAAGTATAGGAGATATACTCTGTATGTGCTCTCTTGTTGTTTTTGTGCCTCATTTTATGCTCCCTTCTTGTAGGAAAGGAAAAAATCTCCAACTTTCTCATCAAAGTTCTGGTTTTTCTCTTTATCTATCTTGCTCCCTCATTGCTTCCTTGTCCTATCTTCCATTTAATCTATCAACAAGCTGGTAATAGTGTTTCCATTTATAACATTGTTTGTATTGGTTGCTTTTTCATATCACATGCAATCTTTTTACAAATGTCCATTCAAGTTTAAACTTTCCATGTACCAGTACTACCCCTATACCTTCTCCAAGCTAAGTACAACAGCAATAATTCACATTTTCAACTAATGTCTAATAAGAGCATCTACATATTTTGCATTTGAGCTTGGTTCCAAAGTGATAATAAAGCAAGTGTATAGATGATAGCACAGTCCTGTGACATTTAGCTCACTGACTTTCAAACACAAGATAGGCCACCATTCCCACATTCTGCCACAGTAGTTTTGATCTGAGTCAATAGTATCCACCTTTGTGTAGGTATCCAAGAAGCATGCAGAAGAACACTTTGAGTGATCTGAAACTGTCATATCCCATTTGCAATGCTCAGTCAAGCCTCCGGAACTTGCTACAACCTTCAGGAGTCTATGCATCAACCACCAGGAGACTTTGGCAATACCTCGGCACATTATCAGAACTTTTCATTATACTCCATTTGTACACTCCACTATCTTAATTCTTATCTTTCTTAGTCTCCATTAATATTTCCTTTCATTGTATTCACCTTATGGTCTCATTCCTTATGATACATTCACATGATCCTTTTCATTCCACTATCTTGCTTAGTTTATTGTTCTTATTACATTATCTTGGAGGTCTCCACATGTACTCGCATCACAAGGAGCGCCTCTGAGCCTCATTGCTCTTATCACTTCCTTTTGGCACTTAGTGCCAAGACTCAATATTTAGTATATAAGGTGAAGTACTCTCATTAGTGTACTTCAGTTTGTAAATTGCTTATACAATTCCCTCTACTCCTTATCCACCCTCTACTCTCAGTTCACCTCTGATGGAGGGCATTGCACTCCTCCACGAAATTAGGTGGAATCCAGCTGGAGTCTAGCTGGACTCCAGCTGGAGTCTTGGAGT
>JASFDE010000224.1:0-23721 GCA_036937135.1 Nidula niveotomentosa | reverse complement strand
GGCTGAGATGTGTGGCTGAAACATCACGGAGGGGATACGAGTAAATGATAGAAATGAAGACTAAGACAAAAGGATAACGATGTAGGTGGAGATGACATAAGCAAAGATAAGAGAGATAGGAGTAAGTATGAAGTGGAACGGAGCATAAGTGAGGAACAAAGTGGACTTGTAATATTTAAAGGAATAATCTTCGGAGCAAAACCGAAGTGATGAGGAAACGGGAATGAATGTCCCAGAGATGAATTAAAGCGTACAGAGTGTGGATCTATGAGTGTTGAGAATCCAGAGATATAGTTTGGGAGGAATGGGATATGACAAGGGTGCAGCTTCTTATAAGCTGAAGCCAAGTCCTAACCCCTCTGCAGTGCTTCACCACTGATCCCCCACTTCAGTAACTCTCTGGGTTTTGCTCTGGAGTTTTGTCTCCCATGCTCTGACAACTATCTCTACCTTCCTCCAGGTTTTGCAATCATGTGACCTCTGGTCTTTCACCTCCAGAGACTGTTCATGACAAGTGCAATGACCTCCTGAAATCCTCCAATCAAACACTGTAAGCTTATAAAATTAATGGCACTGTGGTATCTATCCTACCCACAACTTCAAATTCTACCTGGCATCTCATTGTACCCTGTGCATGAGTTGTATGACTGATGGAGCCTTGCAGTTCCTGTACATGCTAGCAACTGTTGGTTGGAGTGCTTGATCTCTGTTCTGCTTACTAAATGCAGCCAAACTTGGCTGTCCACTCTTGTCTGCCTCCATCACTCTTCATCATTATTATTAATCTTGATGCCTCACAAATCATGCAATCTCCAGCACCCTTGGGGAGCTGTTTCTATCCAATCAGTTGCCACTACCAGTGCCATGCTATGCAAATTTCCAAGTTCAGCTTGATACAATGGGGGTAATGTGTTGTTATTCATAAGCATTTCTGTGCTGCTCATCCTTTCTTTGTTTTTAGGAAGTTAATTTGATGCTCACAAGTGTAAATGATAATGTATAATTCTGTATCAAGAGCTATCATACCAGAAAAGCTGCAAATGCTCACACCATTCAGTGGAGAGATATCCTGCTGGTAAGTTCATGTTTGCTTTTTCAGTCATTTTCTTGAGGTATGTTTTAAGTTTTTGATCAGCACCAATTTTAAGCAAGCAAGCTAATTCTTGCTATAGTGCTATTGGTGCACTCTGCTGTGCTCAAATTGACTGATGATAGTTCTGGTGTCATAGTACAATGTGTTGAGAGGAAGCATGCAGGTGAGCATTTTGTGTGATCCTTGGCATGGAAATTATTGATCAAGAATTTTGTGTCAGCAAAAAAATCCAGCTCCTGAGTCATGCAGTATGGCCCAAGTGCACAAGCATAATCATATATCACATACTTTGGGGCTTTTTTCCAGTGCGCCATGATTGCCAAAAAGACATCATTGTGACCTTCACCAAATGGAATGCAATGGAATCCATAGCATATCCTGTGAGTGCACCAAGCAGCCATGATTCCACCCATCAAGCGCTTCTCACCATATGCGGCATAGAATTTAGAGCACTTATCACCACGTTTGCCAGCTGGCTCGGGCTGCTGATCATGCTTGAGATGTGGATACTTAGGACGTCTCCTCCCAGTTGGAGTAGAGTAAAGTGACCCTGTCTGTCAATAATTAACTTTGTGAGTGCTGAATCTGGGCCATATGAAATAAATGCCTACCGCCATCCAAGGTTCTTCTGGCAAATCAGCCAGCTCTTCTATTTCCATGCATTTCTCAAGCAACTTCTCTAGCACATCTTCTGCACATTTTCCCAGTTGTGAAATTTTTGCAATTGAATAATTTTCTTATAGCTTTCAGTTGCAAAAACTTGCAATTGGGTGTATCAAACTACATACATTATATGCCCCCCCAGTTGGGAAAATTTTGCAACTGGCCATTTGTTATAATTACTTATCACTGCAGTTCAAGTGACAAATGTGGTCCTTGGTGGAAATCCGAGGGTGGTCTTCAGTGGCAAACTGAGGGTGTATTTATCACCTGGCCACCATCAGGCTGCTCCAAATTTTCATTCAACAATGCTGCCCAAACACAAGAAGAGAACTATTGATCTGAACCTCAGGACATATTTTAGGATTGAAATATTTGCCAAGAAACGGCTGTTTCAGCTTGTATAACCCCCAACCCTGTCAGTGCCAGTGTGCGAGGGGAAGCTCCAGTTGCTGCAGTTGATGAGTGGCTTTTGTGCCCTTGTCTTTTGTCTTCAACCTTGTTATCTTGCATGTGTTGTGTGGTGTAAGGACTGTCACAGATTGGCTAGATCTGGTTGTATCTGTGGACCATTTATACCAGTTGCAAACAGTTGCAACCTGTGGATATTTATAGCAAAAATGTGGTTCCTGTGGGTATTCAGATATTTTTAGGTAGATATTAGGACTCTGATGTCAATTCATGAATAACTGTGCATTTGTGTGGTTGTTTGGTGGTGATTTTGTATAGATATGACAGCAAGCCTCCCCAGGCTCCCCCTGCCCCACTCTCTGTGCTCCCATCATGCCTCTGAGAGGCCAGAAGTCCTGTGCCCCTGTGGGCACAAGCAGGAGTGCAAGTAAGAACATATTTCCTGTCCAACCTGCTCCATTACTGCCCATCCAACCTGCTCTGCCAACAACTCCTATAAAGCCCTGCCAGTTATTCAGTGCTGAATTTTCACCTGGAGAGGAGTTTGAAGAACCCTCTGGTGGCTTAATTGGCTCAGATTCAGATTTTCAAGAACTGGTTTTCCTAATAGTTTTTAGAGACTAGTATATAGAAGGGGAACTGTTTACACAGTGGTGCTACATCATAAATGCCAGTAGTGTTGGAAGCAGGTTCTGACAATAACACTAGTCAGAATGAACTGTTGGCTTAAAATTATGTGTTGTGCCCTTCCAGTTCTTGTTGGGCTCTACCTAGCAGAAATAGTTCACACAGCAAAAGCTAAACTGAGTGTTGGGGTGGTTGTCAGAGATGACCAATGGTTAGTTTGACAACTAAAGACCAAGTCTAGTGTCAAGGGCAGAAAAGACTAGTCAACTGAGGTTGAACTAGAAGTGAGGGTGGAAGAGAGTTGAATGGGAGTTGGAAGTCAGAGGTGAATCTTAGTCAATATTTGGATTGGGGTCCATAGTATAAAGTAAGACTACTTAAATACTCATAGACTAAATGTAATAGTGAAAGCAGAAGTAGCAACACTATAGTAACAAGGAATAATAAAGCCTGTTGACATATAATAAAAGAGCAGAAGCAGGAGCTGAAAATGTAACTAAGCAGAAGGGTATCTGGACACACTATTGTGAATAGCAAGTATCATAGTAATGAGACAATAGTTCATAGAAATAGATATTAAGATGTATCAGAAGAATGGTTGAAGAATGGTGGTTGTGTGAGAACATGTCAGAAGCATGTCAGAAATATTTGTGGATTGATAAGCCAGGGGCAGTCCTGGGCCCAAAAATTTGATAAATTTCAAATTTTAATAATATACATATGACAAGAGTGAAGTACCATATCTACAGCAAAGCCAGAAAACCAAAAATATGGAAAGAAGTGAAACCAGCAAGAGTGAAGTGGAGCTGAGAGCACCACAGCACTATAAATAGTGCTTGGCAGTTGGGACTCAGGCAGAGCCAATGTGGCTCAGCCCAGTGCAAGTGTGCCTATAGCCTAACTGAGCTGCCAAGTTTGGAATGTATTGACATTTGTTTGGCAACCAGTGACACATATAACATGTACAAATAGTGCACCTAGTGGAAACCTAGCACAAATCTATTAGGAAAGGATGCTGTCACAGTAGTGTCAGATGAGCAGGCTGTGTGCTAGTAATAAATGAAATAGAATAAGTGGACCTATTAAAAAAGGGAGAAGTCATAGGCTGTGACTGAAGCACAGACCTAAAATCTGGAGGTAGTGAGGCATCTGTCCTAGGTTCTGAGAAAAGCACAAATTAATAAGAAAGGGCACTAGAGATGATACAGACCAGTGGGTAAATATTGTTAAACATTTGATCTATAGTAGTGATGCCCAAGATGGGAGTGATCCAAGCAATGGACTAGTGAATGGATTTAAATTTAGAAATCATGGAAGAGATAAAAGCTAGAGGGCCCAGAAAGAAAAGGAACAACAGGGATTCTGCCCCTGTTCTCAGACACAGTGATCAGCAGTGACAATCCCACCAGCTCCTGCCAATGTGAATTCTGAGAATGTGAGTGCTCCTTTATTTGGTTTGAATTTAAGTTGTCTAGCTAGTGTTAGACTCTTGAAAGTGAAAACCACTTACCATGCATTTCTGAGAGTTCACAGTATTGGAAGAAACACAATTGAGTTGCTAAGACAAAGTTTAGAGAATTTTGAAGTTGTCTGAACAGTCTGAGGGACAGGAAGACCATTCCTCTAGACTTAGTTAAAAAGTGTAAAATCTGGAGAAAGGAAGACCATCTCCAGCAATTGCATTCTAAGGACAGAAGGAAGACCACTGTCTTTGCACCAATAAGAGAAAGGAAGACCATCCCACAACTTGCTCCCATAAACTTAAGAAGGTAGAAAGGTTTGGTGCAGAGTCATAGTGATTATTGTTGTGATTTCTACATTACAGACTACTTCCACTTTTCAGGATATAACACAAATAGTCAGAATGCAGGTCCTAATGTAGGGACTAGCTTGGTATGGTCATTTCCATGGTTTAAACCATAACATGAGTTACCAGAACCATATGGTTCAGCACCATGGTTAAATGGTACAAACCATGGTGACCATGGTTTCTGGCTCCTGTTTAAGTATTTAACTGAGTTTGAACTCTGATTAGATTTGAAGTAATAAGCATCTGTGAATTATTAAAGTATCCTATCGCTGAAAGCCTTTTATGCCTTTCCTCACATTATATTTATTAGATTTGGATAGTTGGTAGACTTGAAATACTATTAAGGGTGTAATAGCAAGAAATTAGATATTCAGACAAGGTAGAGGTGGCAAAATACTGTTGTGTTTCCTGAGGTGTGCAGTTGTGATGCAGGGCCAGGTGATCTTGCACACTACCCAATGAAAAAATATAAAATTAAGAGCTAAATTCCGAAATTAAATGGATTAATATTTTAAGTATGGGTCTAATACTTCATAGTAAGTTACTGATATCTGAAGTCCATGCAGCACTTATGATATTCAGGCTGTGAGTTCAGGTAATATTCTGCCACTAAATATGGGCATGGTAACCATGATTCAACCAGGGCCAAACCATACCATACCATATTCAGACTGAACCCATGGTTTGGACATGGTTGGTGAATGGTCTAGACCAAGTTAGTCCTTACCCCAATGCACAAAATAAAAGGTGGTTCCAGTCATTCTCTCACCCAATAAGAAACAACACAATGCTCCCATCATTAACCACCAGTCTCACTTTGAGGTCTGGGGTATGTCAGACAGGGATATCTTTGGTGAGAATATAAAATCAATGATTAAACTGCAAATTTTAATTTTATAAAGATGCTGCTTTATCTTCTTGGTGTTCTGATGTCTACAATCACTATCATGTTACATTACATCTCTCACTGAGATCCTTAATCCTTATCTTATGCTTTCACCTGTCAGATACATCCACAGCATCACCCTACTATTCACACTTGCTTACATGCTAAAACTGGTGATGGCACAACAAATCTGCAGAAAGATGTTGCTGTATGCTTGCAAAAGCAGGGAATTGACCTCAATAATCTCACTTCATCTGAAATTCCTTACTTAGAGCATGATCATTGTGCCCTCATTGCTCTCTGCTGTGCCAATAGTGCTTGTCCAATCAATTTTGTCACAGATGGGGACTACATACATGAGATGCAGATGCTTTGCCCAGGAACAAAGATTCCTAGTCCAAATACTGTTTAACATGAACTTCTTCAAATTTATGAACAGTGCTGAATCCTTGTCAAGAAATACTTTGCAGTAATTTTTCTCAGCCTTTCCATTTTCAAAATTTTTTAACAATGTGTATAGCAGCTCATTAGTGCTATTCACCTTATTCTTGAGGGATGGACATCCCCCTTGGTATCTTCCTACCTTGATTTAGTTGTTGCTTGGTTTGATAAGGGCATTGTCCTCCATGCAGTCTTAGAATTTATTTGTATGATATTTTTGTCACTTTGCAAACAACTAATATATATTCTATTTATAGGTTAAAACAAAAACATGATAGTCTATACCTAGCTACAGTTATAGCTGATTGCTTAAAATGATTTGGACTTCACAAATATATAAATCAGTTTATTGTTCATTTGTGTATCCACTTTAAGATGTTTTGACAGCTCCTTGGAATTTGTATGGATAATGCTACCAACTGCAACAAGCTGGCAGAAATTTTACCTCAATTCCTTCCAGACTTCTGGGGTATGGATGCCCACTTGCATTGTCTAGCACATATCATCAATCTGGTGGCCAAGTTAATTGATATTTTCAGTTTTGGTATCATATTTTGGCTGAATTATTATTCTAGATATTCATCTCATTCTTCTTTAAAAGGCCCAAAGTGAAGAAATCTATCATGGTTCCTAGTATCAATGATATTGAGTCTGAGGAAGAACAGGTTCTGGGTAATGAAGCCATTATTGATGCACAGGAAAATCAGGATGATGATGGACAAATTCCCCATGATGATGCAGTTGTGAAATCTCTTTATGGTGTTGCAATTAAGCAGATGTGAGTGAAGGGGATTATAATGGCAGCTGAGGAGGAGCAAATGGCACTCAATATCTTTCTTGCAATATTCTTCCAATTTATGATTATGATATACATTTTCTAATTCTTATAATAGGTATCTGGACTTGCTTGTCACATCCATGACAAGTCAACACTCAAAGAGAAATTTTAGTACCTCATTGACAAGAATTCTACTCTTGAATCAAACAAGTGGGTCCTTGATTGCTAAATTCCAACATGGTGGAACACAAATTTTGATTGTTTGGCTGTACATTTGCAATTTAAGAAAGTTGTTCAGTCCATCACAGCTATTACTGAGTATAAGTTGAAGGCCTATTGTCTTTCTGAAGAGAAATGAGAGCTGACTGAAGATGTTCAAGAAGTGTTGGAGGTTTGCTTATTTCTACAACAATTCAATTAAAAATATTCTGAAATATTTTCAAGCACTTCAAAGATGTCACACTCTTATTTTCTCAGACAGAGGTTCCCCTTATTTTTGATGTCCTCCCAATGCTATATCAAGCATGCAACAGCCTAAATGCATCAGCCCTTGATTATCCACAGGATGTGGAGCCTGATGTATCATTTAAATCTTAAACAAGTTGTCCAGCCCATTCTGTAATTCAAATTGCTGCACATGCTGGTGTGTTTCTTATTAACAAATATATGGAATTGACATAGATTTGTGAGTTATATGTTATATCAATCAGTAAGTGATCATATTTTGTTTATTCTCAACTCAAACTAAAAAGCAACTTAGTAATGTGTCCAGACCACAAGCTTGCATGGTTCAAGAATCATAATTTTTTAACAGCCAAGATCCATGAACTTAGGAAGCTCATCACAAATTACTTGAATGAGAGTTATGCACCACAAACATCTGATGCTGCAATTGTCCCACAGAAAAAAAATTTTAGGGTAATTCACTTTTTCTATGATTTTTGCATGGCTCAACAATTCTATAGTCAAAGTCTAAATGGGATACAAGTAAGAATGCAAAAGAAAGGGTAGGAAAAAACCCACCAGATCACATACTGACATATCTGACAGATGATCCAATCTCATCAGAGATAATTCAGGAAGTTGGTAGATATATGAAATATTGGTTTTAAACACAGAGAAACCAGCCACTTCTTGCAAAAATAGGTCCAGACTTTTGCTCAGCACCAGGTAAATTGCTTTTTATTCTATTTATTTATTGCAGCAACTTCTTTTGATGCTGAATGTGCCTTTTCAACTAGCCACCAACATGTTAACCACATGCAACACAATATGAGCTCTCAGACATTCAAGGCTTGAATGGCAGTGGGATCTTGGACAAAGACACCTGTATTTCCTGAGTTTTCAGAGGTGGCTGAAATGATTAAGGATGCAATGGCAGAAGAGAGCTCAGACAAGTAAAGAAATAGTTCTTTTATTTTGTGTATCTAATTATGCTATGCAACTCTCTTTTTTGTCCATATTTCAAGCAACTTTAAATTCTGATTACTTCTAGCTTTCTAACACACCCACATTCATTCCAATCTGATAAGAATTGGCCTCACAGTGAATGCATCAATGTCAAGGGCAATTGAGCATATACAGGCTAGTGCATGGCAGGGCCAGCTAGGATGTGCCTGGCAATTTTTAGAACAGTCTCTCAGATATATCCAAACCACATCATATTTGACCCATATATGGCAAAAACCATGGTTTGGTTATAGATCATTACCAGATGTATCCATTACAGTCTCTAGTGTGGTGCAAGCTAGTGCAGTCTTTTGACTTTTGATGTATCCTATCTATCAATCTACCTTTGACACTTATTCTCCACCTTTCTCTGCTGTGCTGTTTAGGTCTCACTATTCCATTTTGCAAGGCCCATACCCATCTTTATTTTTTTGTAGCCTCATTTATATTGGCCATCACCAATTGTTTATTCAAGTTTTCCATAAACTGTTGTGGGACATGGTAGGTGTGTTTTATGGCATTGTGAATGTGTTTCAGCACTCTTATGCATGCTGCTCTGACATAAATTCCAATACTGGTGGGCATCTGCTTTGGAATCTTCATGAGTTGAGGATTGTTTTCTTTTGGTTGTTATAGAATCACTTTTTCCCTCATTTTTGGGTCTTTTCAGGGGATACTGTTGAACAATTTTGTGGACTCTGAGCAGTACTTGATTGCCTTGCAGGTGTTATTGGTCATGGTCCTGGTTGGCACTGGACTGCTTCATGTTAGGGGCTCTTGGACATTGTTTGTGGCTAGAATTGCTGTTGGTGATTGATCATGCTTTCCAAGGTGTCTAGATATTGTTGTGGATAATGCTTGATAATATTATGGATGCTGGTTGACCTTGTCATGCAAGGGTGGGGGGGGGTTGGATGTTCTGCAAACATTGGAGCTACCTTGTGGATGGTATCAGGTTATGTTGTTGACGCAGGTCTTGTTAGACTGTGCTGCTATCATATCCTGTTCACATCTCAATCTACAGTCCTGACACCTCTGTACTCATATGTCCAAACTCCATACACCATAACACATCTCTGACACACTTCTTGTTACCTCTGTTTTACTCTGAACATTATTTCTTTGATTTGTACAAGTCCACTTTGATTATCAGTTATTCTCTGCTCCACTCTGTAGTTACTCCTTTCTCCCTTATCTTTGCTTATGTCATCTCCATTTACTTTGTTATCCTTTTATCTTAGTCTCATTCTTTATCATTTACTTGTATCCCCTCCATGATTTTTCAGCCACACATCTCAGCCACATTTACTCTGCTCTGTTACCTGGCTCCTTACCAAAAGAAGTCTCTGCTCCTTGTATATAAACTTGAGTACTCACTGTATTAGTTCTCCAATTTGTTAATTGCTATATTGTGATCTCCTACTCTCCTCCTTCTCTTGTCTCCTTACCCTCTGTTGTGACAAAGGATTAATTTCCTAGTCTGATTTTTGCTCCATATAACTTTGTTAACTCTACATCTGAAATACAGGACCTAGGATCAAGGAGGGTGCAGCTTCTTATAAGCTGAAGCCAAGTCCTGACCCCTCTGCAGTGCTTTGTCACTGAACCTCTACTTTGGTGATTCTCCAGGTTTCACACTGGAGATTTGTTTCCCATGCTCTGACAACCTTCTTTACTTCCTTCCAGGTTTTTGTGATCATGTGACCTCTGGTCTTTCACCTTCAGAGACGGTTCGTGACAGCTGCTAGTGTTGCATCAAGGTGCTATGAGCAATGCTGCTCTATTTTATCTAGTGATGTCTAGGCAATGCTTGCTGTTTTTGCTGCTCACATGTGTCATCTATGGTATTTATGTGCATTGCAGATGTTATATGACATTAGCACCAGTGAAATATGAGGTTGGAGCAGGTACAGCTGGCCCACATCTTAGGTGCAGCACTGCCTTGCTCATGCCAATCACTATCATCTGTGGGTGTTATTAGACTGCTTCATGAACCAACCTCAATGTACTTGTACAAGCTATAGAGGATGTTCTTGTTGTTGTGTAATGTATCCTAAATTAATTGTGGTTACATTGTCATATGTTATGAATGATCTTAGACATTTGCAAGGGGGTCTTAATGCAAGTTCTTGAACAACTTTGTTAGGGATTGTTGGCTGCCTCTCACAGTAGTATTCATGTTGCAGACAATACTTGATACTGTTGTCAGTATCAGTGGACTATTTAACAGTGAAGCTCAGCCATTGTTGTAGGTATTGTTTGATCTGATACTTGGCTTCATAGCATGTATTGGTAGATTTTATTGTGGGTGATATTCATGCATCATTCATTGATTCAGATGGCAATGATCTCAATCACCACATATGCCTGACTATTCTGCAGATTCTATCCATCATTCTTGATGCTGGCTCTGGCTTTGCACCCTGCCATTCCTGACACTACAATAGGACAGCTTGGATTGTGTGACACATTCAGAGGCAGGTGTCCTCTGGAGTTGAGATGATGAACTTCAATTCTTGTTCCTTCCAAAGAGGCTGGGCCATAGTGCCTTGAAGAGCTTGCTCCTGAAGCCTCCACGTCCAAATGGTCCCACCTGTTGATGCAGCAGAGTATACCAGGCTTTCTGTCCTGTAGAGACTTCTTCAACCTATCAGATCATATGTCTGCTTTATTCCCAGTTACACTAGGATTTTTTCCTCTAAGAGTCAAAATCCTCATCTTTGATTGAGATTGGGTTATCATCTTTTCCTGCTACTTTCTTTATGCACCAGGCTACTTTCTGCTTTGTCTTCAGCATATTGATGTTCTCTCTTTGAGGGTGTATGACTTTACTTACTTCATCTGATTGCATACATTTCTTCTTTCTAAAATAGTTCAAGGCAAACTAAAACATGAAGGTATGAACACTATATACAATGTTGGAATATGCACATAAATATGAGTTCACACTAAAGGCAAATGTAATATGCATGATGAAGAGCTTTCATGAACCAATCCAGAGGCATCCCAGAGGTCATGTGATTTGCAAGTCCCAAGGATGGAACAAGAACAGAGTACTGAGGTGTAACTCAGAGGGCAACTGAATGAATTGGAGGTGCAAGGACATAAACCTGTGGGGACCAGGACTTGGCTTCAGCTTATAAGAAGCTGCACCTTCCACAATCATACTTCCTGAATTTAGATGAAGAAGTTAGTGAACGATAAGATGACAAAGTTGTGACTCAGGAGGTTCCTTTGTCACAATGTTGGAGGTGAACTGAGAGCAAAGGGCAAAATAAGGAGTAGAGGGGATTGTATAAGCAATTTAAAAACTGAAGTACACTACTGAGAGTACTTCAACTTAAATACTAATTATTGAGTCTTGGCACTAGGCACCAATAGGAAATGATAAGAGTAGCAAGACTCAGAGGTGCTCCCATGATGCAAGTACATGTGGAGACCTCCAAGAGGATGTAGCAAGAACAATAAGACTAAGCAAGATGATGAAATGGAAAGGATCATGTGAATGTATCATAAGGAATGAGACCATGAGGTGAATACAATATGAGGAACTAATAATGGAGACTAAGAAAGATAAGAATGAAGATAATGGAGCATACAAATGAAGTATGATGAAAGGTTCCAATAATGTACCAAAATATTGCTGAAGTCTCCCAATGGTCAATGCATAGGCTCCTGGAGGTTGTAGCAAGGTCCAGAGGATCAACTGAGTGTTGCAAACAGGATATGACAAGAGTACAGGAAAATAAAAGTGATATGGTCAGGTCCCACAATACTAAGTTTTGTAAGATCCAAGTTGTCAGTGAGCATGGAAACCATTGTACAACAAGTAGCAGGCTCATCTGACCTGAAACACCTGTTTATCCTGGCTTACATGGGAATATACACAGTTCTCAAGGAACTGTAGTTCAGAAGTATCTCAGCTGCTCTCTCCAACCTGGACCGAGGGGCCCACATGGTAATTGATCAAGCCTCCAGGTCTCTCAACTGCCTATGCAATATCTCTAGCTGTAATCTTGTCAACTTCTGTAGGTTGCTCCCTGAGAACATGTCTAGAAAATCAAGGATACAGTGATGCCAAGAATTCAATAGAGAGACTGCACTCTGGCACCATGGTGGGAAAAGGTGTGACAGGTTACTTCAGTATTGGTGAAGAGCCTGTGTATCTTGCAGGAGGCAACTTGCTGTTGCCTATGAAAGCAGATATACTATTTGCAGTTTCTCAAGTTGTCTGACAGGTATTGCAGTGCAATAGTAGTGCAACTTAGTATTGTGATTGACCTAGGGCTACTCCAATGATGGCACCAATCAGTGCACTGGAATGACTGCTGCTCCTGGAACTGGAGATGGAAACTGGAGCAATAAAATTGAACAAGTAGATAAAGTGTCAATGGTCATGGCAAACCTGAAGCTGAGATAGTGGAAGAAATTGCTGTTGCTGAAGATGAAGCAAATCTATGTTATAGTAGTATTGAGTGGCCATCTTTCTGTAGTTGGTTAGCAGGGACCTATGAAGAGCTTGGTAGTAGTATTGGTGTATTGCTGACCTGAATTGACTAGGAGGTGAGGATCATGGCTTTATTGCTTTATTGTCCTTTCTCAGTGCTATTTGCCAATTATTAACTACCAATAACTATCCAACCTTGAATCCAAAATTCTAACAACATATTGCCTTGAAGTTTCAAAGACAGGTTCATACCAGTTAGTCTGGGTTGACAAACTGACCAGACAAAATTATGCCACTTACCCAGTGTGGACATTTCATGGTATTGTACAGCATCCAGTAGCCCCAGAATCCAGATTAACAATGTCCTGCCTGCTTCCAAGGAGGGTGGTCTTGTTTAGAGCTGAGCAGAACATTAGAACATTGATCTTCTCAGGATTGCCAGAGTTTTCCATCTTGAAAGTAAAGAAAATATCAGAGCCAGGATGTGTAGCTCCTGTAATGTCAGTCTCAGCAGGCTGAACAGTCATTTCCAGAGCTAAATCAAGACTAAAAATCCTGCTTATAAACCTAGTATTATATGTGTTAATTTGTTTTCTTTGGATGCAGTCCACAGAAAGATACACCAGAAAAATGCCAGCATTTTCATCTGTGTGAAGAACAAAGGAACAAAGGTTACTTGCCTTCATGTTATGTTTAAGAAATAGCAACACACATGAAAGGAAAAATAATTATCACCTACCTCCTATTGCACCTCACCAGAAGCTATATGCTTAGTATAGATAACTTGATGATGATGGCTAGTGGCTTTGATGATGTGTATTTGATGCTCAATTTGATCTAACAACATGTGTATCAAAGTTTCTCACCATGTACAAAGCTGTCTGACTGATTTTTGAAAAGATTAAGAATATCATGGCAATATCATTAACAAACCTCCTGCAAGTCCCATTCCTGTGACAAAGATTAAGCCAATATGAGATGTCATGCTGAAAGTTCTTGACCCTTTGTTCATTTGGGATATACTAGCCAATGCTGTAGATAGCACAGTTGAGAGTGTACTGCTGACTATAATTGAAATAATTTGTACAAGATAGATAAAATTTCCTGAATAACTCACCTTGAAACCACAGTATATGATGTCTGTGGATCTGAAGTGGAGAAGACTTCAAATGGAGAGGATTTCATTAGAATGGTAATGTTTCTATTATATGTTTAAAAATCAACAGGGATTCATAAACACCCAGGGGAGAGAGTCTGACACTAAAAAGGCTAAGGTAGGTTTATGAATTCCCCAGTCACGTATACAATGATCACCAATATTATGCACCCTGGTGGGACAAATGGAACTTTGAAGTCCAAGGCAACTCTGCTGAATATCTCATTGTTGCCATGAATGAGAGTATTATTTCCAAGAGTGAGATTGTGCAAAAAAAATTGAATTGCTGGGGATCTCCTGAATCACCAGTGAGTATGTAGGAGATATGACCATAAGGCATGAAATGGCTTGAAGTAATGTTTTGGATGGAAATTTGAACTGCATTGGTGAAAGAAATGAAAGAAGTCATAATGCTATATAATGAGGTTTCAATTTCAGCTCAGCAGAAGTCTTGAATCAAGTTGGCTGCATACCATATTAGAGTTGAACACATATTGGGCAGAGAAAAAGACACTGGTGACAGGATTCAGGTGGGCTTATGCCTGAAGCTTGAACAAGATGAGAAGTATAGTGAAATGCAGATATTCAAGCAAACAGTGTAGCAGTATTGGCAATACCTGGAAAAGATCAAATTGGCCTCCAATCCTAATACAGATAATCAATTTTGACAACTGTTGTGACTGAGAAAGATGGATAATGAGCTATGTTGCCTTCAAACCTAGGACTTCTTGATTCACTAGAACAAATTACATATATGGCTAGAAAGTCTTATTCACTTGACTTGATTTATCAGCACACTTGAGATCAGTGATACTTGGCTTTGCAATGCGTGAAACCTCAGTATCTTTCTACTTCACCTACATAATTAACTTGGGGTCTGAGCCTCATCTCTCCATGTTTTTACAATTACTACATGATTGGTAGACTTATTGCAAATCATAATCATGAATTGGGCTCCATGGGAGTCAGGATTACAAGGAAGCTGGAAAGTTGAAATAACTTCAAATATGCCTCATTAGAATACATACATGATGCAGCAGTGGTCAGCAATGATGAAGCATTAATTGCCTTACAACAGTCCAATGTTGATCTATATCAATTGATCTTAAAGACAACTAGAGTACAGTGTTCCACCCTCCTTTGCTTGCATGAACAATATCCTCAATTTTTTAACTTAGTTTCAAATTATTATTATTATTTCAGAGTTGACATTATTGTTCCATAGTATCTTGGATATGTGTATGCCAGTTTTCATATTAGAATTCAAAGCAGAAGTCCATCACCTCCATTGAGCAAAATGGAGACTCATTCTGTGTCAAAATTAATCCTCTGCACATCTTGACATCACTCATTGATGGTGGATGAGAAAGTTTTGATCATGCTGTTTTGCCACTTTGGACTCCAATTTCCAATGTTATATTTCTTTTGTGATTAGTTTTTCCCAATCCTGGTAAAACCTTGCAAAAACATGCCTAAAGGAATTTTCTTTATGATATAAAATTTTAATAGCATAAAAACTGTGTGCTCAAATGGTAATTTAGCAGCTAATTCATTCAAACAAGGAAAATATCTAATTTTGCATAGTGGTGGAACTCTCATGAAGCAAGCAATGGCAAGATCACACTGAGATTTACTTTGCATGTAGATACCATATATGTGAGTGTGTATGTAAAATACCTAAAAATTTGGATAGAGACTGAGGAAGTAATTGGCAAGTGTGAGAAGGACTAATGGTGTGGGAAGGACAGCTGAAATACTGTATACATACTTGATGGTAGGACAAACTGTTGCAGTTGCAGGTTTGAAGACCCAATACTCAGTACTCCAGAGTGCTTATGATCCTCTGAGCAGTCAGTGATTTACAGGATTCTCACATAAGCAAGCAACAGCATTCTGCATTATGTCTTGACAATGATGACACAATGACAACAGACAGGTTGCAGACAGCAACCACAAAGTGGGATGACTGATGAACCTAAGTGAAAAGCAGGATAGCTGGATTGAATAAGATTGAGCCAAATCTAAGCAATTTTATTTGGTTAGGTTGTGTGGAATTTGATGGATTTTGCTAGGTTCTCAATGACAGTCAACACAGTAATCTATTCCAATCCATTCTAATTGTTACAGCAGTTAAGCCAAGTCATAGGTTCAGATGTGGGTTCAGTGGTTTCAGTGTCCTGTGATTTGATAGAGATACACATCCTGATATAGGAATGTTGTTAAGTTGCTAAGTCTCTGTTTAAGAGAAGCTTTGGTTCAATAAGCCTCAGTAAGACCTAAGTCTTTAAAGAAGTTAAAGGGTTCAGAGTTTGATGATAATGTCACAAGGCTTATATTTGCCTGGGTCAAGCTACAGAACAAGACCTGAGTACAAGAAACTACTTATAGTAAACTACAATGGTTTGTGCATAGTTTATTAAGTATAACTACCATTATTTTTGGCTAGTCCAAATATAAGCATTGCATGATAATTGTCTATTTATAAAGAAAAAAGTCACATAGCAGGCACAAATAATGAAGTAAAGATTTGTAACATTAATCTAACCAAAAAAAATCTTGTGCAGCCAATATTACCTAGCCAGACTGATCCAGATAGAATGTTGTCTCCCCAGTTATCAAGCTGCACTGAGCAATAAAAAATCATAATTAGCCTATCTGTTGCTAAGTTAGAAAAGACCAAAAACTATATAACACTGACCACTTCAGGATGTCTAGTGTAATACAGCTAGATTGAACATTATAAAATTGAGCCAGAATGTAGCCTCTAAGTCAGTAAATGCCAAAAAAGACAAAAAGGCAATAACTTATAGTAAAACAAGCATTCAAATGTGCTAGAAAAAGCAGGAAAATATAGTCAGTTGACTATCAAATTGAAAAAGAGAGAAAACAATAAATACCAATGCTTTTGGCAATAGGAATAGTGCAAATGGAAGACAAAAAATGGATCAAAATGCACAGTGAGAGTTACAATCTTGATTTCAGTGCAGGAGAGCTAAATAGAGGCATGTGATATATACAAGGAAAATGGAGATGAGTGTCAAAGTGAATCAAGGCCAAAAAAGGTTGAGGTGACAAAGAAATGACCCACTTTGGAGTGTTGCTCATTGCAACTTTCTTAATATTACCAGGAACAGGTGCCTGCATGTTGGCAGAATACACTAGTGATTTTTCTACCAACAAGAATCAGTTTGTATCTGATTAATAGGTTGCACCTACTGTCTGTTGAGACCTTTGCTATTGTAGTCACATTACTGGAGCTTGATTTTGCAATGGATCCCTGCTACTGAGCTTGGGAATTATGATGAGTTTCTAGACATTTGTTTGGAGCCTATGCAGCCTTGAAATTCTTTGTCCTGAGAGAAAGTGAGATGGATTTGAAGCTAAATAAGGGAACTCACAAGGGGTTGACTACTGATCAACCTTTTTTTGGTTGCAGACTTGGATGGCAGAGATCAAACCTGTGAGAGTGGTAACTTTCTCTGAGAGGTCTGACTGTCTGGGTCTTCATTAGCAGACTCTCTGGATGAGTTTGTGATCATGTTAACTGATTCTAAATGAAATCTTTGTCAAATAATTACATGAAGCTTCATGGTATGTGCCATATGGAAATGAGTACTCACACACTTAGGCCAATGATCACAGTCAGGACTATGCCTGTAATTGTAAGATTCACTTATGCAAGCCTGGAAAGAGCACATACATCCAGATGAAAGACTACTTATATGCTTAGATGGGTAATCTATGGTATCCTCTCTATAACAGGTGCAAGATTTTCACCTAGTGGAATCCTGTTCTTTGTCTCTGGCTTGAAAAGAGATGCCAGGAAACTTAAATGGCTTGCAATCAAGTACCTGAGAGAGTCCATGGCACTTCAGGTAACCACTTGGTAAGACCATATTAGGGCAGTTTGTCCCTGCCAGAAAGACTACCCTAATAAGGCCCTGGAGAGCTGGTCCTCCCAACCTGGTCTGGGACACTCTGGTCTCCATGTGGAAGACCAGGTTGGGAGTCCCATTTTTCTCAGCCTGGACCAAATTTATGTGGGACTCCCAGGAGGTTTCCAGGATTTGCTCTGGGTCTCCCTAGACTTTTGGGGGTGCCCATCTGCTCTGGGCTGCCCCATATATGTCACATCATGCATTTGGGCAGACCAGAGCATTCAGCTAGTGGGTGTCCCAGGCTTGCTCTTATATCCACTGGGGAGTCCCTGCATTTGGGCAGACCAGAGCATTCAGCTGGTGGGTGTCCCAGGCTTGCTCTTATGTCCACTGGGGAGTCCCAATTCATTATACCTGGGATTCCCAGACAATTTGTTTTAACTTGTATTTATATTGTATGTTACTTGCATTGGGAATATATTGATAGGGATGTTCAGATATATCCATTGAGGAGTCCTGATTTGTTACATTTGGGATTCCCAGATAAGTTGTTGTAATTTGTATTTATATTGAAATTGTGAGATCAAAAGTCTTGGCCTTTGGGAACATATTTCATAGTTGCTGGTATGATTAGATAACATAAATATAACCAAGTAAAGTGATATAATTTCATATCAGGTACATATACAAAAATCAACAAGTGATAATCTAATCCAACATGTTGTATATCTAATATTCTAACATACAAGTCTTACAACCCTTACTCTGTCACAGGGGACCTCATTCCTTGGCCCCTCTAACTATGGTCTGGGTTGATGGCAGCTGCACTGCCACCATGTGAACTCCTTACCTTAATTATTATGTAAATTTCTTATCTAAGAAACCAATCTTTTCTTTATATTATTATTATTATATATAATCTAATCTATATTATTTATATACATATATCTATAATCTACTAAGAGCCTGATGACTATCTATAATCTATAATATAATGAGAGCCCAATGACTTGTGGGCTTACAATCAGATATTCTTCCCATATACAGAACAATGATACATATGTAAGCCCTTGAGACCTGGATCTCATGAATCTTACATGTTCTTGCACATTAACAATTTGCTTGATGTCAGCTTTGTATGACCCAAACTTTGCTCTTAGTTTTGCCCAAGTCATCATGCTTTGCAAATTCTATCATGTGTTCCCCATGGAACTATTAAATGTTGCATACCTTATATTACAGAAGTAGGGCTGGACACCATCACCATACTGTTGGTACTATGGCAACCATAATATGGCCACCATCTCTGTATTGTCAGCATGTTGGGAGGTAGATGATATAGGACAGCTACAGCATGGACCTTAACTGTCTTTTGTTTTGAGAAACAGGCTGTTGACAGCTGTACAGTTCATTCATATTTGTCAGCAGGTAACATTATGGTCATGCCCTTGGATCCTTATCAATTTCACCATTGAATTGCATTGCATTTGATATCCATTCAGTCTTATCACACCACATCCACATGTATTGCTACTACCTACTCAATGAAACAATTCTCAATATA
This sequence comes from Nidula niveotomentosa, assembly GCA_036937135.1. NCBI lineage: Eukaryota > Fungi > Basidiomycota > Agaricomycetes > Agaricales > Nidulariaceae > Nidula > Nidula niveotomentosa. The sequence continues at coordinate 4,521 of JASFDE010000224.1, read as the reverse complement.
ACCAATTTGGATCCCTATGAATGCCCTAGTCATAATACCTTCTTTGCTCACAAGGCCAATGTACCTTGTCCCTGCATTCTGTAGGGCTTCACCACATAAAGCATAGTTATCAGCTTCTTACCCAAGCCCAAGCTCCATCTTACTCCTCATTCATGCAGTTCAACATTTGCTGAAGAAATTTTAACAAGACAAGTGGGTTACATTAATTGCACAGCCTAGCCCTCAATCTGTTCAAGGCACTAATTATGAGACTTTGATTTCACAACAGTAGAAAGATAATGAATATAGAGAGCTATAAAAGAGAATGTTTTATTGAATTATAAGTCAACATCAAGTTAAGTGTATTTCCATTTCCTTAGTCTCATCATGTCTTCTCAGTGCACCCTCGACCCCTTAAGTAAATTTAAACCAGCAGAAGAAATCGAGTTTCACTATTCTAAAAGTGATCAACTTCTGGCAGCACCTTGTCCAATTGTCTCTGTCAAAAAAACAATTTCAATTAATGATGGTATATGTTTTTTAGTTCTGTAATTTCAGTCTGCTAATACATTCCATTTCCGTTATAGCTCTGGGACGTTGCTCTAGCTTGCAGGTCGATCGATAACATTCAAAGCCTAATGGTACTTAAATACCGGCTTCTTCTTGCTCGTGCAAAGTGCAACAAGTATATTATATATCAGCTTCCAATTTATTAGCTACTTCAATATTTCATATTTCACAGTCTACTGGATTCAAACTGTACTACGGTAATAACCGTTTTCGGACATATCTACGCCGTACCGTTGCCGTTCAGCCCTCGGAGAAGCACTATACGGTGATAGTTTCAGTCTTGCCGTCGCCGTCTCACAGCCGTCCTTCGACTGCCGTATGCCGTATACGGCGCAGTGTCCAGCTCTATACGGAAGCCTTGGCATTAATATTTGATCATTATCTTTCCTTCACAACCAAGTATCTGAAAGATAATTTCTGAATTTGTTGATCGACAACTAACAGTGCAATTTTACACCGATATGTAAAGAAATTTTACCTTCTTTTCAGACTGGATTGGGCAGTCTTTCGGCCTTCGATCCCTTTAACTCGAGGTAGGAAACATTCCTATTCCGCAATTGCAAGTATACGTCTTCTTCGCCAAACAGCCCATCGACTAGTAGCTCCTCTACTGGATCCGACAAAATATTTGGCTAATAACGGAAGCCTCTGCTACCTGGGTAGGCATGGATATTGTAATGTCTCCGCCTTCGCGATACAACCTATCCTTGTTTCTTCGATTTTAATTCAAGCAACGAAGCCGCCTTCGGACTTCTGGAGCTGAGCGCAGACAAGCCTTGATTCATTATGACGGGTCAACGAAATATCATCGAGAATCTCCAACTTTATCTCGGTGCAATCCAGGCAGCATATTTGGAGACATTTATAAATGTTTAAACACTTGAATCCCACGTTGAAAGAGCTCAGGTTGAATATGTTTGAAGTGGTCAGCACTGCTTAAACATAATATGTTCGAAATCTCGTTCAATCGGGAAGGCTTACAAAATCTGCGAACTCTCTATGGCTTCGGGCCAGAGGATGCCGTGCAGAGTGAGATGCAGAGGTCATTTATCGATACTACTAGTGCAGTTGGGAAACTATACAAAAGGTAACAGTTGACAGACTTACTCATCATGCAGCTAGCGACATTTGAATTGCAGGGAACAGTTGATAAATCCTTTTGTTCTCAAAAGCTGATCACCGAAAGTTCTCGATAGTTGTAGAAGGCGATCATCGTCTTGGTGGTCGATGCGCCAAGGATGTTATACTATCCTTATTATCGTGCCTACCAAGATGGAAGGTCTGGCTACATAATGGCAATGTCATATGAATACGGTTATTCCGAAAACTCGTTATATCACGATTAGAATCCCGTGTGAGATGGACCAGCGAAGATCTATTTCCGGCCTGCCGCCTGAAGGTCGACGCTGCCGAAGATTCAAGTAACGCAAATCCTCGAGCGATGTCTAATTGCTCATATATTCTGTAGCTATAAAGGCAATCTCTCACAACCACGAACGCATCATGACGAGGACAACACAAGGCAAACCACATCTTTAAATCAGAAGAAAGGATGTTGATACATATATAAAGGACAAATTGAGATCAAGGACAAAGCGATAAAAACAAAAATAGTATCCTGGAATAAATATGAATGACCTTGAGTCTCGCTACAGAGGCGTGTAAATTTTGGATGATAGCGCCCCTGAGCGCTCATGGCTGCCTACTGGTTCATGCCGGTGTCATCACGCTGAATAGAACCGTAAGGCTCTGATTGCGCACTGTGTGGCAGTGATGGGGTTTGTTGCAGACCCTGTGACTCAGCAGTCCCCAAAGCAGGAGTAAAGCCAGTCCTGAAGGGGTTATTCGACTTGAATGACGGACCACCAGTGGACTGAGGTGTCTGCTCAGGCAAAGGATCGGAAGTGAAGTGCTGGGTAGCCGGTCGATGAGGTGGCTGCTGTTGCTGAGCAGCCATATACTCCTTAGACGGCCTCTGGGACTGCCGCGGATGCTGCTGAGGCTGCCGGGCTTGCTGTTGCTGCTGTGCATTCCAGGCACGTTGGGTCTGAGCAGAAAAGTTGGAAAGATTTGCACGTTCCCATTCCAATTCCTGCTCCTGGTCCCAATCATCATCCCCGTCATCATTCACACCAAGCTCATTCCGAGGAATACCATGCGGAATATAAGCCAAAGAATCCATCAACATCCGATGTGAAGCAGGATCCATGGCCCTAATATCTGCTGTAAATTGCTGACTAGGTGGAATAGGATTATTACGTCGTCCTCGTCCTTTCAATCCACCAAGACCTCGTTACTTCGCTCCTATTAGATGCAAAGGACTGCGTACCAGGTCCTGGCCTATACTGGCGGGCATCATACATCCCATCATTATGCATCGGAACACCCCATGCTCTTGGAGTATGGTTATTTGTGTTGTCTATGGGATGGCCGAGTCTAGGTCAGATATTATGACTATATCACTTATGTTCATCAGAACATACGTTGACTGCTATTCGTTTGAGATGAATCATTGTAGGAACCATAAGTGTTATTTGTCGTCCGATTGCCAGAATTATTGTTGGTAACATGCCGACTATTATTGTGGACGGTCATATTCCCCTTTACATCGTTGAATCTCCCATCGTTAATGGTGAAATCCTTCGCATTCTCGAAGAAAGGCATGGAAGGGATGTCTTCAAGAGAGGGCTACAGTTACAGAAGGAAGAGGATGGAGATCACGATGCTGATGAACGTCGATAACAGCTTCGTTGCCACTTGGCAAGATAGATATATCAGGAACTGGCGCCTAAAAAAAGAGGCCCTGATAATCAAGCGCTGAGAACGATGTTGCTCGAAAGGGCAAGACAGGACAAGAGGTGTTTCGTTACAGAATTATGCGTATAGAAATGCCATGCATCTATCAAAGCGAGGTAGCGTTCGATTGGGAGTTTGAGATCCAGGTACCAATCCCCCAAAGTGGACGACGGCGCCAGCACACCGCCCGAACACTGCCGTCTACCGGTGGACATCCGCATCCGGCCATCAAGTAACCTCTGCCGCTCCTGCTCGCTTCCTATAGCGCGTCACAGTCCTTCATGAGCCTACCGGCATCTCGGCGGAACACCGTAGAGAATATTTACATTTTTGAGCCAAACTCATTCCTCTTTTCCTATTTATATTAATTCTTGCTGGAACTGCCGAGAAAACAATTGTCTCGCAATCATTAATTGCTCCTTATGCTAGTTCAGCACATATGCCTGAAAATACATTGACAGAATTTAGTGTTGCCACGGCTCGGCACGGCAAAGTCCGAGTCCCCATCTTTGTCCCCATCAAGCAGACGACACAGGCCACTTATGGCTTTTAAACAAGGTTAAAGGTATAGGTGAGTTGGTCTTGTATAATCAGCTTATATTCGAAATTTAGAAGTGATAATATGAGGTGATTTGAGGTTTACATGCTAAACGGCTCGAAAACGGCTCAAAATTGATGAGCTGATTGAGTCCCTAATCAAAATTTATAACTTAGAAGTTGACATAAGTGATATAAATTTACAAATCTGCTTAAGGAAAGTAGAATGAAATGTCCTGATAAGTTTAGAACAATAATTTCATTCAAATAAGCAAAGCTGAAGCTGCAGAAGGCTGAGCCATATTGAAATTTCTTCATACCAGATGCATTATTTGAAAATTTGCAGATGGTATTATGCCCAAAAGTTGAAATTTGGCAATAACTAGTGTTGAAAGTCGTCAATTCTAGAAATAAAAAATAAAGATGAAAGATGTACTGCTCATTGATTATTTGAATTGAATCTCCACTGTGAGCATAACCTAGCCATACTAGATGAGTAAATATAGCCTTTCCTACACTGAGTTCAAACTCATGGAGGAGATCAGGAACAAGGATGGTATGAAAATCAAAGCCATGTGGTCCAAGGCATTCTGAGAATGCATTCTAAAAAAAAGTTAAGAAAGCAGTAACTTAAAAAGA
>JASFDE010000223.1:0-23897 GCA_036937135.1 Nidula niveotomentosa | reverse complement strand
GAACAACTTGAAACATCAATGTTGATGTTCATTTTAAGATTTAAACCCTTTAAGGTTCAGTTCAAGCTCAGCTGTATTGACCGTATACAGCCGTGAGGTGCCGTATCTATACGGTATATATGGTAGTGATACCGTGCCATAGCCGTACTGTATGTCCTAGCTCTCCAACGCTTGCGGTACAGTATCTGTAGCCTTACTGTAACACCCATAGACTGTAGGGTATGGTTGCAGTGTGCAGCCCTATTGGGGGCACTGCACCCAATAGGGAAAAAAAAGCAGGGGTTTGGGGGCACAGTGCCCAAGAAGGAAAAAGCAGAGGTTTGGGGCACAGTGCCCAAGAAGGAAAAAGCAGAGGTTTGGGGCACAGTGCCCAAGAAGGAAAAAGCAGGGGTTTGGCAGCACAGTGCCCAAGAAGGAAAAAGCAGGGGTTTGGCAGCACAGCACCCAATAGGAAGAAAAGCAGGGGTTTGGCAGCACAGCACCCAATAGGAAAAAAAGCAGGGGTTTGGAGGCACTGCCCCCAACAAGCTGGAATGCTGCACTCTCAGAGCAGGTGTTTGGGTGTGCAGCCCCCAAGAAGGAAAAAAGCAGGGGTTTGGGGGCACAGCCCCCAAGAAGGAAAAAAGCAGGGGTTTGGGGGCACAGCCCCCAAGGAAAAAAGCAGGGGTTCGGAGGCACCGCCCCCGACAAGCTTGTTACCATTTACAGATGTCCGAAAATCGCCTTTTTTAGGTGGACCCTACCATTTTCAGTGAATATATAAAGATATAAGAAGAAGAAGATTGTAGAATGAGCCCCCTTCTCTTTGCTTACAAACCTACCTGCCAGCAACTTGCAGCGACCGTTTCGATCGAAGACTGGCAGCCCAAGTAAACCTCAAGCACACAAAAAAGTTATAGATTTGAATCATCATCAGACTGATATCAAGCAGCAGCAGCAAACAGTAGCAGTGGTGGTAGTGTCAAAGAAATACAATCGTATGTTATGTATGATGTACGGATGCATCGTTGAGTGGTGTTGGAAGAAGGGAGGTACTGTTGGCACACACAAAGGACATTGACGTTGTCGTAAGGCAAAAAAAAAACAAGGAAATGAGAAATGAAATTGGAAAACGAGTCCCTTCCCTCGTCTTAACCCCCACGCACGCTGAATTCCGAGTAAAGCAAGTTCGATAATCCGTCCGGTCTTCTTCGTCTAGCGGCTCTTCGTATCCCTGCCCTCGCTTCTTCGTCTCCTTCTCCTTCTCATGATGCGCTGAAACCGTGACCCCAAATCCGATGAGAACGAGTGAGCGTTTATGAGAATGTGGATCCCTCGGCTGGTTGCGGGAGCTTGCGGTTGTGGAAGGAGGCCATTTCTCTATGGGGGAAAGAGGAGTTAGGAGTGCTCGGGCACGGAGGAGACAAAGGAGGAGGGCGGCGGCGGGAAAGAGATGATGATAAAGAAGAGGAGGAAGATCGAAAAGATCGAAAGGAAAGTGTAAACGGGATCGAAGATGCAGATATGAGACGACGAGAAGCAAGGTGAGAGACCGGTCCAGAAGAGCTTCACGAACGCCAGAAGGAACAGCACCTGCGCTAGGGCGAAGAACGTCATCCAGCATCACAGAGAAGGAAACCATCTAGTCAAAGAAGGGATAATGAAGAAGGAACATAGTCGTAGGAAGAAGAGGTCAAAACTGCAAAGAAGGGAAGAGCTAACAAGGAGAAACAGTAGTTTCCGGCTAGGCTATCGGGTCAGGAGCTGGAAAGATAGCAGCTCACCCGGAAAGAATAGCAGTGGGCACCATGAAAGAATGGCGCGAGAGCTGCCGTGCTTACCAGAAAGAACGACAACAATGCTAAAAAGATAGCAATGCCAAAAAAAAAAGAGCGGCACTGATGCCAGAAAAAAACGGCAGTTGGGTCAGGAGGAACGGCACATGGGCTAGGGAGAGCGGTACCAGGACTAGGATACGACAGGGAAAAGGCAGGGCGGCAGGGCCGAGAAGTACACCACGGGGTGAGGAAGAAATGTGCTTTCACACTTCCGATAGAAAAGAAAGCTAGCTAACGCCAGGAAGATAAGTCCCTTCCTTGACAGGGTGGAAACTCATTCGGGAAAGGAGAGGAATGCCGGCGGGTGCCAGGGAAATCTGGATAAATGGAAGAGAGGAAAAGTGGGCCAAAAAAGGGAATGAAGGCAGGAAGGGGTGGGCTGGTTCCGGGGTGTGGAGGAGCTGGGCTGGCGCCAGGGTAAAGATGACATAAGGCGGGAAGTCGTAGGAGCGAAGGAGCGCAAGAAATAACAGGTTGAGAGGAATGGCGTCCCCGTGCGGGAAAGAGAGAGCCAGAACAGGCACTGGGACGAGAAAAAGGAGATGCGATGGGCTTTCAAAGCGTGGTACACGAGAAAGAGAATGGGGGGAGAGAGGAAGGAAAGAAGACGCGCTTTTGATAGCGCGGCAACGAAGGGAGAGATGAGAGATAAGCCGTGCACGCGCCCAACGCGGGACCGGCGTGGGTGCGGGCGCTTAATGTATGACTCAGAGAGAAGGGAGAGAGGAAGAAAATGAAGCAGCGGGCGAATGGATAATGTCATAAGTGAAGGGGAATAAAGTAATGAAAGAAACGGCATGACGAAAAGCCCAAGAATGCAAATAGGGACAGCAAGAAGCCAACACCGACGGCACGCAACGAAAACGAAACGAAAAACCGAAACTCACTTCCTAATCTCCACCAACACGCTCTCGATGCTCGCCTGCCTCGTCCACGCGGCGAGGACGGGTAGCTTGCTGGCGTCGACGACGCCGTTGGTCTGGTTGACGAAGGGGAGGTTCACGCGCGAAACGAACTGCACGGAGGGCGGCGCGTCGGGGTAGGAAGGGCCACAGGTGATTTTGAGCGAGTAGATGCGGTTCTCATGTACGGTCTGTGTGGAGTTGTGTTGTATTAGCGGCTTTGTTCGAGAAAAAGGGTGTGGGTGGAAGTAGGGGTTGGGATATGGGGTACGGGAAAGGGGAATCGGGGGTTATGGATGTAATGGGAGGACAACACTCACATGTCCCGGCCCAATTATGGTCCCATTCCAGCTGCTCATCATAATGTCATCGCTGTCCTCGAGACCGTACGAGCACGACCCGTCGCCGATGCCCTTTTCGCCTTTTTCGAGCTCTTCGAGGAGGCGGAAGTTGCGCGGGACTGAGAGCGAGCGTAGTGAGAATTAGCAGTCTTTTCTTATTCAAACACAACCAATGCATTCACCCTTGGCCATTGTATATAGGAATAGTAGAGGAGGAGTAGAGAGTAAAGCTGATTTGGATGGATATGGATATCGCCGTCTATCATCTATCTCCCAGCACAGCCACGTGTGGAACCCTTCCTCCCTGCACTCAGCACTGCGCATCACCAAGCGGGAGCTGCGATTTCTCTCTGTATCCCTCAAACTCTTTCTACTTTACCCACCCAACTCTGCTCTTACGACTCAAGCTCTCAAAAGGGTACTTTCTCTCTACCTTGCTACGAACGACTTGCTAGAAGCGAATCTCCACACCTACAGAATATCACACGTAGATCACTCTACTACTCACCAACTTCGACGTACACGATCAACACCGCACCTAGACAGCAGCTATGTCTGGGATGTTTGGCGCCGCCGCGAACCCGTACGATGATATCGTCAGTGAGTGCCATTTCGTTCTATGGGGTTGTAGTGGAGGATGGGAAAGGGACGAGGAGGCGATGAGAGCTGCTGCGCCTGGGAGGCGACGAGCACTCTTGAGAACGAGACGGAGGATGGCTGAGGAGATATGTTGGTGACGTGTAAGAAAGCGATGAGCTTGCCGATGCGATGGCCAATGCCTGGCGAAGTCTACTTCGGAGGCGCAGTCACTCTAAGGCGCAGTGGCCGCTCCCCACCGCCAGCTTCCCTTCGCTGTAGGCGACGGGCAATGCCTAACGATCCCTCTTGTGGCGCGGAACATCGTAACTCAGCATGATGATCTCATTCTCTTGTTCCTTGTACTTCCCTTCTCTTCTGCTCCTTTTCCCTGCACCACCTTCTCCCCTCTTCCCTGCATGAACCGTTAGCTAACCCCCTTCTCTCATAGCCAAGACGACCGACGAGAATCTCACCAGCGAGAACTGGGAGCTCATCCTCAACCTATGCGATAAAGTCGACGAAGAGGGCGAGGAGGGGTGAGTCCACTACCTCTTAGCCCCCATCTCCTTTCCAGTTTGCCTGCCGCTGCAACTTATATTGCTGCTCATCCGCATCCGGTGCTTGCCCGCCTCATCGGACCCCTGGTGCTGGCTCAGCCCCTGCCTAAACTTGCTTTGAGTTTCTTGATTGTGCTAATCCCCTCCCCCTTCCATCCTCCAGCGCACACAACGTAATCCTCGCCGTCCTCAAGCGCCTCGCGCATCGCAATCCTAACGTGCAGCTCTATGCACTCGCCCTCGCCGAGTCGCTCTCCAAGAACTGTGGTAAGCCCCTGCTAAGGGAGATCGCGTCGCGGGCGTTCACGCAGGGGCTGGAGAGGGTCGTGCTGGACCGGGTGAGTGGGTTTCTTAGGTTGCGGTTTTTTTGTTGTTTTTGAGGATGATTTCTGCGTTTCTGCGTTTTGGGTGTTTTGGGAATGGATTTCGGAGCGATACGTTCTTTTTCTTTTTTCGTTTTTCTTCGTGTCCTTGCTGCCTGCTCAGTACTGCTGCACTTCTTCCTTTCCCCCATTTCGCACGCCTTTTCACCTCTTCGCCCCACCCAGCCACAACTTCCGGCGTTTCTTTTGACGCCCCATGCTGTTTTGCCGTTCCCTACCCTATTTAGCCCTATCCTCAGCCCCTATTTATTCCTTTCCTCGTTGTGCAGCTTTTCTTGCAATGTTGCAGCTTCATCTTCACCTTCCAACTTCTCCTGCGTCGTTCTCTGCTCCCCTACAGCAGCTTTTCAGTTCTAGTTTGGCTTTTTCCGTGTCTGTGCACCAGTTCGGGGGCATCTATTTGGCTGCATTTCGCTCTTTCTTCGTTTCCGCTTCCGCTTTCAGCGCCTGTTCTTCGGCTCTATTGTTCCGTTCGTGTGTCATTTTCTACTTTCTGCAGCCATTCGATGCCAATTTACCTTCTGCTGCCCTTCGCTTTCGTTTCGTGATCTACTTTTTCATGCCTGGTTCGTTTTCTGCTGTGCGTTTTACACCTCTTGAATCCCTTGCTTTATCAAACTTTTCCCTGTGCTGTTGTGCGTTCCAGCTCTGCAACTTTTCAGTTCCGCTGTCATTCTCTCCTTCGACTTACCATTGGAGCTCTTCTATTCAGTTATGTATACAACAATTCCGCTTTTTCACCTCTATTGAGTGTTATCTCGTCTTCAGCTCTTCAATATTCAACTCCCTTCTATATTCACTCTTATTAACTCCTCTTCCAATCCCCATAGAACACGCATGACAAAGTACGCTCCCGGACACTCGGACTCATCGCCATGTGGACTGCCGACTTTGCGAACGACGAGACATTAGGCGTGATGGAGGACTGCTATAATAATTTGAAGGCTAAGAGTGAGTAAATCTTTTCTGTGTTTCCTTTTCTGTGTTTGTACAATTGAGGTTCGTCTGGGCCTTGCATTTTGGATCATATTTCATGATATTTTTTACGTTATTTACTTTGTTTCGCATGATTCTACCCATGTCGTTCTGCATTCTTTCTTTCTAACTACTTCATTCTCTTCATATTATTCAGCACCTCATTTCTGTACTAATCACTTCTTTTCCCAGATTACAACCTTACTCCGCCTGCCGAACCCGCACCTCCAGCCGTGGACGACGAGATCAGGCGCAAGGAAGAAGAAGAGCTGCAGCGGGTGTTGGAGATGAGCATGCAAGACAAGGGCGGGCGTGGATGGGGCACTGGCTCAAGCGCCGGCGCCGGCTCGAGCTCTGGCGGTGGCTCAAGTTCTGCGGCCGTCGCAACATCGGGTTCCGCGCTGGCAGGATCTTCCTCGAGCTCCAAACCCGCCGCGGCGGCATCTGCATTCGCCACCCCGCGCTACAACGCCGGGTACGTCCCCGCGCGTACGCCATCCCCGCAGCAGGCGTCCCCCTCCCGCCACCAGCAGCCCCAGGGGCGGCAGAATTCCCTCCCTCACCCCGCGCGGCAGAACTCCGTGCCCGTGCACGAGCCGCAAACGCCCACTGCCACCTTGCCCGTGAACAACTCCTCCACGCAGGCGACACCGTACTCCTACTCGCCGTCAACACCCTCTAATGCCGGGAACACGGCCCCGAACCAGATGACGACGCGTGTGATTGCGTTGCACACGTTTGAGCCGACGGAGCCAGGCGAGCTGGCGTTTGAGAAGGGGGACGTGATTAAGGTTGTTGACCGTGGATATAAGGACTGGTGGAGGGGCCAGTTGAAGGGGCGTACGGGGATTTTCCCTGTTAATTATGTGGTGTGTTTTTTTTGTAGCTTTCTAGTTCCTCCCGTAATCTGACATCTACTCATATAGCAACCCCTCCCCGAACCGACCCCCGCGGAGCTCGCGAAGGAGGCCGAACAGGAAGCGGCGGTGTTCTCGCAGGCCGTCAATGTCGAGAAGCTCCTCAATATGCTTCGTGGTCTCGACCCAGTAAAGGATAATTTGGCAGATAATGAGGAGATACAAGTGAGTTGGATACGTCTCTCTCTCTCTTTATTTGGCTACTTTTTGTGAGAGAGGGTGGAGTTGCCTGCAACTAGTCTTCCGCTACCTACGACGTTCAATGTCACTCTTCTTATTCATTGCTGACGATATGCTCTCACATAGGAACTTTACCGATCAAGCATGGCTTTACGTCCTAAGATCGTCAAGTTGATTGACAAATATAGCCAGAAACGAGGTATACTTTCATCTGTCGCCTCTCTTTGTTTCGTTTCGTTAATGGATCCACAGCCGACCTGGTATCTATGAATGAAACCTTCGTACGCGCACGCACGATCTTCGATAGGATGATGGAAGAAAGTCTGGCGAGGCATACTGGAGGTGTGTTGCAGCTGTTTCTTTCTTGTATCCTATGAAACCTGAACCTCATCTCGACAGTTTACGACCAAGGCTACCGTCCCCCGTACGGTCCCGCTGCCGCTGCCACCGCGCCGAGGCCTGACTCTCGTGGTCCCCGTGGCCGTCCCGAGTATGCGGCTACCCCTGGAGCGCAATCCTATGGCTGGAACCAGAATCCCTACGAGCAACCCGGATACAATGCTTTCCCTACTCCTGCGGCAGGATATCCCGAGCCTCAGCCGTATCCTGCCGCAGGTGGTGCACCTGCCCAAAACCAAGGATACCCCGCACAACAGAGTCAGGCTCCTGCCGGATACTCCGCGACTCCTGGACCAGGAGTCCCCGGATACAATGCTCCTCAGCAGGGACAGCCGGGTTATGGCGCGGTTCCTCAAGGTGGATATGCGGGGCAGCAGCCAAACGTGCCCTATGGACAGCAAGGGCCAACCCCCTATCCGGCTCAGACTCAGCAGCAGCAGCAAGCACAACAGCGACCACAACCTCAGTATCAGCAGCAGTCACAAGCGGTTCCAGATCAGGCTCAGCCACAGCAAGCGTACCAACCCCAGGCGCAGACACAACCTCAACCCCAGGCGCAGACACAACCTCAACCCCAGCCCCAGCCCGCCCAAGCCCAACCTCAACCCGCCCCAATGCAACCTCAGCCCCAGCAGCAGCCTATTCAGGCTCAATCTGAGCAGTCTCCTCAGCCGCAAGCACAAGTGGCCCAACAGCAGCAGCCTCAAGCAGCTCAGCAGCATCCCCAGGCCTCTCAGCAACAACAGCCCCAAGCAGCCCAGCAGCAGCAACCCCAGGCCGCCCAGCAGCAACAGCAACAGCCCCAAGGACCTCCGTACGTTTTCGATCCCAAAGCCACATACGCGGACCCCAACGTTCAAGCGTGGGCGAGCTACTACGCACAAGGAGGCAAGGATCTTGCAGGTGCCGTGTACTTCATCTCGATCCCTGGATTGGATGCACCTGGAAGCCCGGTCGCCGGTGGATTCCAAGGGCAGCAGCAGCAGCAGGCTCAGCAGCATCAGCTCCAGCAGCATGAACAGCTCCAGCAGGCACAGGCGACTCAAACGCAGGAACAGGTGCCAGCCGGGGCTCAGTCGACAGAAAGTCTCCATCAGCAGACTCAGCAGCCTCATGGATATCAGCAGTCTCAGCCTTCGCAGACATATCAACAACCCCAGCAGGTGCAAGCTGGAGGAAATGCTGGTGAATTCGGTGGCTATGGCGGGGGATCGCCTCCTGCGCAGCACCAAGCAATCCAGCAGCAGCAACCCCAGCCCGGTTCCGGCCCTTCCGCATCTGTGGTGTACGGCGCTAGTGCATACTCCACTCCAACCGCGACGACGGCAGCGAGTACTCCGTCTTGGGTCATCCCGAAGAAGGGAGCAGGTGCTACTGCCGGTTCGCCCAGCCTTGGCGGTGCAGCGCCGAGTGCTGCACGCGGAGGACCAGGAGAACAGGCCGGCGGCAGCGAGTACTTCCCTTTGTCAGGACAGTTTGCTGGAGTGAGCCTCACGGATAACGGCCCCTCGAACGCACAGCAGCATTCGACTTCTCTTGCCTGAGAGGATTAGAGATGAGCAGAGGATGATGGGCAGCGAATGAATGAATGAACGAACAATTGAGGCCCACGAGGAAACTTTATGACTGGACTTGCAATTCTTTCGACGACGACCTGCGCTTTACTTCCCATAATGCTTTTACACCCCAAGTACGGAGAAAACGTGATTAGTTTATTACTGTCGTTACTACTTACAACTTACTCGATGTTTGTACTTCACCTGGAGACGTGATTTGGATTATTATTTTTTAAATTTCCAATTAGTGCCTCAAGCTTATGAAGACGCGGGCACGTGACTACACGCCTGTATGTAACCACGCACGGTGACATTTCAACTTCAACTCAGCTTCAACGGACCAGCACTTTTCTTCTACCTCTGTAAGAGTTGCCAAGAATATTGACCGCGAACTGACATCGTTTGAAGCGACGAAGGAGCTCGGGAACACTATGCACGATGCAATCGAAGGTGAGTGTTCTATAATATTCCCAGAAGCATTTACAACAGGCTATTGAGTTGATAATGGAGCTGCGCGTTCGTCACAGACGGATCCTCCATCGTGATCTCACTCCAGTAATATCATTATTGATGCGAACTGAAAAGGCCTCTTAATCATCAGGGATATATGTCCAGATCAAAGTCTTTCCAGCATAAAAGGTGAAGAACCAATAGTCAACAAATATCATTATTACCGATCCCCTCCACTTTCTAACGTTTGGTATGTTTCATTTTCTCCGTACCTGGAAAGTTATATCAGCCGGAATTTTGCAAGAGTGATAATGATTGGATGTATGATGCCCGCCAGTAAAGACAAGGACCTGGTACGCAATTCTTCGTACCTGACAGATGCAAATAACGTAGTCTTGGTAGATTTAAAATGCGAGGACGGCGTAACAATCCTATTCCGCCTAGTCAGCAGCTTACTATAGATATTAGGGCCATAAATCCTGCATCACATCGAATGTTGATGGATTCTCTGGCTTACATTCCGCATAGTATTCCTTGAATGAAGCTTACGTGGACGATGGCGGGAATGATGGTTGGGACCGGGAACAGGAATTGGAATGGGAACATGCAGACTGTTCCAACATTTGTACTCAGACCGGACGCGCCTGGAATCCACAGCAGCAGCAACAGCAGGCCTCAGCAACCTCCAAGGCCATCCCAGAGGTCGTCTTTCAAGTCGAATCACCCCTTCAGGACTGGCTTTACTCCTTTTTGGGGACTCCTGAATCGTAAGGTTCGCATCAAACCCCCTCGTTGTCACACTGCGCAACCAGAGTCATATGGTTCTATCCACTGTGACGACGTTGACACTGGCCAGTATGTAGCCATGATTACTCGGAAGTGCTATCATCCGCGATATACGTGCCCATGTCTCTGTGATGAGGCCAAGAACCACTGATATTTGTTGCAAGAGTTTTTTTTTTCGTTTCATCATCTTTTTCTCGATCTATATGCATCTTTTGAAGTATATCGCATCTTTCTTCTGGTTTAAAGACGCCGTTTGCCTTGTATTATCCTTATGATGATTGCGTTCATGGCTGTGAAAGATTACCTTTGCACATCTATAGCATCATCTGGACTAATTATGACGCTGAGGTCTGAGGATAACTCTCGACAGCATCGACCAGACCCTCGCAGACTATATCATAATCATGATTTCACGGATTCGGGCTGTAATTATGAAGGTATCTCTAGCTAGACTATTGCACTAAATCTTTACAACTGATCTTCAACCCCAAAGCCAAGATTTCAGAAAGTTAAAGAGCACAAGGAACGAAGCCAAACATGAGGCAAATTGCATAATACTTTAGCTTACATTTTATTTAGGAACAAGAGATTCGTGCTCTTGGAGGTTCTTTACAAATCCAACATCACTTCCATAACGCACAATCGACTTTCTAAGCCTTCCTGACTGGACGAGACTCCGGACATGTTCCGTTTGGGCAGCGCTGATCACTTCAAACAGGTTCAGCTCTTTCAAAGTGGGGTTCTCTTGACTGAGCTGTAAAGTGTATGAAAGCGACGCCAGGTACAGAAGAAGCGTGAACAATGGGACAAATCCCTGCAGCCACCACCTTTTCGTGCTGATATGTTCTACAAAAGCAAAAAGTCCCTGAGTATCATGGCCCATTCTCGGAGCAGTTTGCATAATGCCATCGAGCATGCTAATAGCTGTCTCCGACCATATCTCGCTGGTTAATGGACAGATATCTGCATCTCGCTTTACCGGACCAAGGACTCCACCTCTGCAGTTCAACTTCCAGAATGCGTTCCCAATTCCCCCCCACCAGTTGAGTATAGCATTACTCACTGAGTCGGATACGCAAACATTGAGGTCAATACTGTCGCAACCAGGTGTGAAAGGTGTATTGGGCCGAATGTATTGCACATCATCACCGAGGTCTGGGTCTCGCAGGAGATTGAGCATGGAAATCGTATGGTTGCAGAAAGAGAAATACATTTTCCCATCGCTGCTGACCGTTGCATTAGGCAGGAGACCAGTTGTATTGCTAGTCCAGAGGTAGTGTGTAAGGGCTGTACCCACATTCGTCATCGTTACGGCCAGCTGCATATCTTGAAGGGCAATGTAATGCCGTGTATTGATCGTTATGTTGTATTGAACAAGACCATCTTTGTCGATACTTGTCGTATAGTTGTCCACACCACCGCATGAAATGCTCCCACTAATTTTTGGACCGTCCGGATAAGCATCGACAGACTGGTTACTTCGGCCATCGGGTACAACCAAAGTACCACGAAGAGCAGACCCATGGGATTTGTCATTATTTAAGGCCCAGTCTATAACTTTGGCAATAGCCTTTAATTGGCCATCGGTATTGAGGGTAGCATTCGAAGCTTTGCTATTAGGAAGGACTGATTCTGATAAAAAGTCGAACGTGACTTTTCTCTGTCCCTGGTCTCTAGAGATTGAAAGACCAACCAGGAGAGAGATCGCGGTGCTGACGCCGATTTGAGAGAGTAGAAATATACTCAGCCACCTATTTCCTTTCCTAATGAGAAGTCTTCCGGCGTCAAACATACTGCCTTTTATTGCACCGAGATTCAGGTCGAGGTTCTCGATGGTGTTTCCGTGACGCATCATGATGAACCAAGACTGGTATGCGCTCAGCTTCAGCAGTCCAAAGGCTGCCATGAGAGTCCCAGCCCTAAGCCAATATGACATGAGTGCCTGAAGCAGCTGAAGCACATTGCTCGAATTCGGGTCGAAAGAACGAGGGCAGGTGGCATCTCGAGGACAAGTATGGATATGAGGAAGAACCGTAGCTTGAGCAATTCCTATTCCCAGCACCATCGTTACGATGCCCACACCTACCCAAGTGGCAGAGGCTTTCATTATCAGCCAAAGAGTTTTTATTCTAGCTGCATGAGCCTGTGTTCCGCTGCGTATTTGAGTCGCAGCATCGGAGAACGGAGGATCTGCTGCTGCGGCATTGCCTCCAGAAGACTCGGAATAAATTTCTTCGCGTATTGGGACGATAGAATCTGTCATCGAATCCAGCGGAGAAGTCGTTGGATGATGTTCTGTCTGGCGAGGAGGTGCGAGGGTAACGACTTCGCTGATTAGGATGTCGTTCTGAGCAGGAGCTTTACCCAAATGATAATTGGATATCATTCTTAAGCTAGAGAAAAAAAAAATTAATACTCAATTTTTAAATTAGAATATTTCCTACCTGCAGTGAAGAGCAAAGCTCACTCTACGCTGCTTCAGGAAAGCTGAAGTGAACAGGAGAAAACTAGCTGACAATGAAGTTGTGGCATCTTTATATACCGGCATAAAACCGCATCGTCAGTTGTCAATCAACTAACCTAGATTGTCTTTGAGATGTTTGGCTATGAAGGAAAGAAGACGATCAATTCTTCCAAAGATGTAATGAGGTATTCGGTAGTTCCGTGGAAAACGCATAGTGGAATGTTTGAAGTATGATGGCTTGGCGAAACCAACGCCAGAGTTTGGGCGATACAACGGTGATATGAAAATTCTCAAGAGCGCGCAGGAGTCATAAGATCTGGTAATTTACAGGCAGGCATATGCAGAGAATTCAAACAAGAGGCCGTGCGACACCTAAAAGGGTCCAGCGACACATGAGAATCCACTGAATAGACAAATCGATCCCATCTGCAAAATACAGAAAGATCACGGAGCGCCTGTCCAGGGGAGCAGCAAGTTTATTGACGGAACTGGAACTGTAGCTGGGTCATGTACCCCTGAATCAGTACCTCCACTGATTTAAGAGGGCAGAGTTCCCACTATGCCCAGGCTGCGGAGAGAGAGGAGACGGTGAGCCACTGGCTGCATCATTGCCCCGTCCATGAGCGGCACAGGATCGTGGTCAGAAGCACTAGGCGACGTTGCGTCTTCCACTTCGCGTCTCTTGTCTGACACAAGGCGATTCTCTACCTCATCCGTTACATAAACGACGCACACGCGACGCCATAAAGATTCAAAAAGAAAAGAAAAAAAAGATCTGGTGATTCATCATCATCCTGTAAAAGGGACGAATTTCTACATGTAGATCCACAGCGAGTAGAATGAAGGAAGCTTCCTACCTCATAGGAGTTAAGTGCCGGCCAAAATTTTGCCAGTCTCGTTCTGTTCGAGGTCTACGGTTGCTGTCCGTGGTCACCACTGTCAAGTTGAAGCCCAAGCGCTGTAGTTCACGCCTGTTCAAGCTCAAAAGGCTCAGCTATTTTTAGTGCGTATTCTGCAGAATGCCGTCAGTGTAATATTATTACTAATCGTGGTCTTATGCTTACATTGATTAGTGAATAGAACCGCTCCCGAAATGGGTTATTTCCTAAATGAGACCGCTCCCGAAATCCTATCCTTCCATCATTACATGAGAATCCCGTAAATTAGAATTCACTGACTCCCGAACGGGTACATTTCTCTAGTGAAACATTGGCACTTTGTTCACGCTCCCATATATTAATTATGAGGCCCATACTACGATAGCACTTGGATAGCACTGGAGTACCAGTTAGTGAGGTTATGTTTTTCTACAGCCGTTTCATCCTTTGATCTTCCTTCACGCCTGTTACGGTATATCGCAAAATCAAAATCAGTACCGATATGAAAAAGAGAGCTCTCTTTCTCCTCCTGTAAGGCTGGAAATTCGACAAGGTGGCCGAAATACTCGGTGTTTCCACGAAAAGCATTGGTCGTTGGGCTTACAAAGTTGACCAGTAGGGAAGCGTTGGCCCACATTTTGTACTTCGCGGACGACAACGGCCACTCAATGCGGATATCATCAAGGAGCTTCGTGAAGTCGTCAAAGAAAGTCCAATCGGAGATTTATTAGCTCTCTTCCATCAGTTATCCATACCCATCACCAATTCGACGCCGTACTCAGTGATGAGTCGATTGGCACAATTCAATCCAGATCGGCGATATCCGTATCTTCTTTTCCAATGTGCGGTGCCAAGAGTTGCAGCTTGCCTTGAAGAAGCATGGCCACTACATGGAAGAACCTGATGCAACCACACGGGCAGAGTGTGAATTACTCTTGAAAGGCTTTATGGGGAATGCAGAAATTGCCAAGAAAAGTCTTCCTGTCGGCATTTATGAAGCAGCAACAGCCCGACTGGATCAACTTGGGTAGATGGAAACAGAATTCGACACCGTTCTCGCGTTAGATCAAGACACCTGGCAGAAAGATGGGAATTGTATCCAGAACGCATTGGACAGCGACCTGCCTGCTCCAACTCGAAAGAGAATGACTCAGTTTGATCACTTCCGAAACAGAAGTTCTACAGACAACAGAAGTGACGGTGGGTGAGGACAACGAGGCTTCTGATAATGACGAGGCCTCTTTCCATGAGATGAGAAGGTGATATAGTTACGTGACTCGTTTATAGGAAAACTCCTCCACTTATACCTCCTACACTCATACCTCCTGCTCTTATACCTCTGTATAAATATATCTTCTCTCTGTAACAACGTTATGTGTACCTTGGTAACAAAAAAAAACGACTTTGAGACCCACCATGTGCAGCCAGCTATTCTCATATTTGAGCTCGTCTCAACGGTGATGTCGAAGAACTTCACTTGGAGGCGCCACATCGAAGGTCGCATGAATCCGAGCACGAGCATTGCTTCCGCTTCTAACACAGCAGCAGCATCACATGTAGCCTGTCATCCTTGAGCTCCATCTCAACAGAAGGGGAAGGGAAGGGAAAAAGAAGGATATATTAAACTCTAAACCGCCAATGTAGACAACAAACCCTTCCAAACAAAATCTCTCGCATTCCCACCTGATTCGGTATACTTCGCCAAGAACATCTCATCATACGAGCCTAGTACACATCAGCACCATCCAATCAAACACGCAAGACAACTAACTCACTCGAAACTAGCGCCTTATCCTTCATCCACACCTCGTACAGTGCACCCGCGTCGCGCACGCTCAGTTGTGCCGGGACGGGCAGCGCGCGCAAGCCGGTGGTGTACTGCAGTAGCGTCTGCGAGCGCTTGTCGTACGGGCTCATGGGGTGGGCGTAACCGGTGCTGAGGGCGTCGCGTAGCTCGAGGGGGAGCTGGTAGAGGGGATCGGTGGCATTGATAGCGCCGAGGAAGGCACCGCGGGCCTGTGGGACGGAAGTTAGTTTGTGTTGGGAATGGAGAGGAGAGGGATGGGAAAGAGGAGCGGAAAGAAGTGAGTAGCAAGGGGAGAGGACAAATGAACAAGAGAGAAGCAGGTAGGAGAAGATGCAAGCGCGTAATAGGCACCGAAAACAATGGCAGATTGAGAAGAGATTGATTAAGAAGCGGAATAAAAAGATGAATGAAGGACACAGTGGGAACACGAAGGAGAATAGGGCGGATGGCGGAATCAAAAGAGCAATGTTCTGGTGGAGTGAAACAGGATAAAGAATAGGAACGAGGAAATGAAGATGAATAGGAACGAGGAATAGAAAGGGAGAAAGGAGGAGAACGGGGAGCGGAAAGTTGAAGAGAGGACGGCACTCAAAAGCGAGAACGAGGAAGAGCGGAAGGAGAGAAGAGAGAGAACAAAGTAGAAGGGGACCGAGGGCGACGGAGAAGCGGTAGAGGAGGAGGGAGGTGATGGGGAAGATGAAGGTGAGTGGTGGGAAATGATGAGGAATACGAATGAGGAGGCTAGACGATGAGAATGGAGAAGCGGGAGAGAAAAGTGGAACAAGGAAAGGGAGGACACGAGAGGAAAGTGACGAGAACGGGGAAAGAGATGAGGGGAGAGGAGGGTATAACGAGAAGATGGGAGAAGATGATGAGGAGAAAGTGCGAGGATCACGCGCAAGGCAGGGCAAGTCAAGTGGGAGAAGAGGGATCGGAACAGGTGGAGTACAAGAAAAAGAATAAGGATGACGATAGACGGACGAATGAAGGTAGATGATAAGAAGGAAGTCACAACAAAAGAGTGTAGGAGACCATGAGACCACGAAACACGAAAGCAAGCACGAAACCACGAAACTCAACAAAATAGAAGAAAAAGCCACTAACAAATCCTCTTCGCCCCGACGCATACTCCATGATCATCCTTGGCACGGACAGATGGTACGGCCGGATCGTATTGAAGTGCGGGTCGCGGTACGCTGTCTTGCAGTACAGGGCCTGGAAGTCGTCCACTGCGAGGAGGACGGGGTACCTAGTGGAAACACGCAAGTTAGCTTCTGCCATTGCACCTTCTCCCAACACACGATAGGGGAAAGAAGGAGAAGAACACGCACTTCGTCTGCCCCTCCAACGCCCTCCCCACACCTTCCAACACTCCCGGCGCACTCGCAAAGCTCGCATCCTTCATCCCCGCCCTCACCAAATCAGCTACGCTCCCCCCCTCTTTCACCAATACGCCCTTTTCCGTTGCATAAGCAGCTTGCAAGGGAATGTCCTCGAGGAGGCGCCGGTTGACAGAGAGGAGTCGCTGGAGAATTTGGAAGGAGAAACGCGGCTGGAAATAGGTGCGTGTGCGAAGGTCGTAGGTATGCGGCGTGGTGCTGTTTATTAGGTTTACGGCTTGATGGAGGGGAGGGGGAAGGGGGGAAGATAGGGTGTTAGATTATGGGATGAGAAGGGTAGGGGAGGAGGGGGCGCACCTCGTGGGATGTAGAGCACGATCCAGTCGTTCGCCTTGCAGTATTCTACTGTTTGGAGCATGAGAAAGCTTTTCCCGCATCCCGCATTGCCGGCTATCGCCCAACGGTGAGCTCATATTATAAGGGAGAAAGGAGAGAGTGGGCGCACTGAGCACAACGCGCGTCTCCTGACTCGGCTTGTTGGTCACCTTCACCTCGTCCATCATGCGCGCGGTGTCGAGGGTGATATCACGCACGATTGAGCAGGGGGTGGAGAGGATGCGGAACTGGTTGAGGGCTGTGAGCATGCATGTACATTTACAACCGCATGAAGAGGGGCGGGGAGGGGGAGGAGATACGGGAGGGGGAGAATAAGGGAGATGAGGAGGAAGAAACACACCTCCAAAAGCATCTGCTTCGGCAAGCCAAAAATCTGCGCGGGCCCATCGCCCTCCTCATGCACGGGGAACGCGAGCGCCGTGCCTGCGTTAGCGGGCTTGATGGCTTTCTATATTCTAAGCGTTGGCTCTGCCTGCTTGCAAACGGATAAGAGGGAATGGGAACGCACGGGCTCAAATAGATCGAGGTTGAGGGGCTTCCGCGTTTCCGGCTCGAAGAGCTCGTCAGTAAGTTGGGAGAGGCCCATGGGGCGGTACGTCTATCAAGTACGACGGATCAAATCAGCAACAAAGTAAGCACTGAGAGATGTACAGCAGACTCGCCCCTGTAATTTCTTTGCTCTTCCCCGGGTTACTCTTCATCGACCGCCAGAAAGCCTCTGTGAATCAAACCCATCCGTCACTTGTCACTCGTCAATTGCAGCAGAAAGGAACCACGCACGTCCAGGCTTGACTTTATGCTCTTTCTTCGGGGGCGCCACGCGGGGCGGTGGGCCGCCGCCTGATGCATGGCGCGTTTGCACGGACACGGATAGGGATGGGAGGGCGGCAAGGGCGTTTTTCTGCACGGACGGGCCTGCGCGGGACACGGCGCTGGCGAGCAGGGAGGACATTTTGAGCCCGGAGGAGGAGAGTGTGGCCTCCTAAATATAACTGTGTGAAATGAGGAATTGTAGGGGAAAGCGGGAAAGCACGCACCGAGAACTAGACTTGAGCGAAAGCAGAACAGCAAGTGACAAGCGACAAGGGCGGGTCGCGTTGGTGGAAATTTCTGTCACGCCGTGACGTGACTTCCTCACGCTTCTTGTCACCTCCTCTCATTCCATGGCGCGTCGCGCGCCGTTCATCGTCGTCGAGGGCCTCTACCGCTCCAGAACGACGACACAGGCAGCATTTTTCACGTGTGTCACTCTGATGCAGGTCTTATAAAGCTCCCTGGTGCGCCCCGCCAATATGTGCCAACCTAGACGCCGTGTAACATACGCAGTTGGACCACAATAGCGGCGATTGGGGGCATGATTGACTCGTACCCTCATACCTAAGGTGGCAGGACAAGGAGATGCAGCGACACGTACGGGTTGTCTTCTCGGGAAATTGGGGCGGAGATGCAGGAGGAAGAGAGGGAAAACGAGGACAAGTGGATGATGCTGAATGCGGGGAGGAGTGTTGAGAATGTGACGACGGATTTATGGGAACCGCTTGAGCCGCTTGTTAAGGAGGGGTGTGTCGGGCGGTTGTGGGAGGACAAACTGCAGTGTTGTAGCCATCCTTCACTCTTCATCTCGCTGACGCCTTTCTACTACATATATCTAGGGAATGCTTGTCCACAATCCTTGGAGACATACCCTCCATCTGATATTAGAGTAGCAGCACACTGCTCATTCGCTGTCTTGGTTACACTCTCGGAATTCAGCGTTTGGCAATCGGCAAGCAGATGGAATAACTGCACCCTGTTTCAAATAGGTGAATCTAGTGCCTCGCAATGAACCCACATCGGTTACACGACGCGCAAATTCAGACCACTATGCCGTGCCGCCTTCTCTCTCTTATAACCCGCCCAACTTCTCGAACTGCAACGTGCCCTCTTTTCTGCAATACACCCACTTCTTAACCTACAACCTGCCCCGCTTCTCATCCTATGAAACCAAAACACTCAGCCAATGCGACGGAATCTTGGAGTTATAAATAAAACACTACCAGGATGCATAGCAGCAACTTGTTTCGATCAAGTGGCCTCGGGGTGGCAAATTTGATCCCATTTCCTAAATGCCTATATGGTTCCGGTGCGCTACCACTGTGTGCCATTCTGCTCACCATGCTCACTGCAGGGACTACGTAACGAGAGAGGATTTATTTTTACCAAGTCCATCCTGTTGTCGCTAAGACTTCATGCAGCGGTGATGACTACGGCGGAGATGCAAAAGGGGGAGGCGAGAGGCGGGCAGTGCTGAATGCGGGCGCTGGGGAGGATGTGGGAACGGATATGTGGGAGCTGGTTGAGCCGCCTGTTAAGGGGCGCAGAGGGCCCAGCTAGGCAGTTATAGGAGGACTGGCAAGCTGCAGTGATGTGGCCATTCGTCGTTCCTCGCTGATGCTTTTGTACGATATGTATCTAGGGAATACCTGTCCATTATCCTTGTCGATCTAAGCGCACCTCGTCTGATACTTATCAGAGGCGCAACATCATTCTCATTCGCAGTTACACACTACCCACAATTGAGGACTTGGCATTATAAAATAAAAAAGAGGCATTTAAAATTACTTTTCAGCGACGGCACCCTGCTTTGAACAGGGGACTCAATGCCTTGCAGTGAACCCACTGTTGGAATATCGGTTTGCACAAACGATTGCATTCCCACCTATGCCTTTTATATTTTGTATTATGCATCTCATATCATTATTCAGCCACAATTATGCAGACCTTTTGGTTATTTAATTCACATGCCTCTATTCTGATAGCATTATTATGTAGTCTTTGACTCGAAAATTTATCTACCTATGTACTTAAGGACTGTAGTTTTGTATCGTATACGCTACGCGTTTACCTACGAATTATTGCGCTTTTCTGGTATTTCCGATACTTCCTATCGTCTTTTCAATACCCACCCCGGTCACGCAACGCACTAGTTCAGACCACTGCGTCATGCTGCTTTCTCTCTCCTACAACCTGCCCCACTTCTTAAATTGTAACCGGTCCTCTTTTCTCCCAACTAGTTCTCTTCTCTGTTGTAACCCGTCCTCTCCTTCCCCGACTATTTCTCTTCTCTCCCCCAACTAGCCCCCTTCTCGACCTACAACCCGTCCTCTTCTTTCCCAGATAGAGCCCACCCTCCTTTTATTTCTACAAGGAACAAAATTTTCGCCAACACACACCCAGGACGAGTTGGATATGAGTTAAAATAAACTCTTTATTCGAATTCAATGCCAGTAGCTGCATTCTATTTCGAACAGGTGAATTCGATGCCTTTGGGTGAATGCACACCGTTTCACCCGCAGGCAGTGGTATGCACTAGCAATCCGATCACTGTGCCACGCTGCCTTCTCTTCCCTTTTGCAAGTCCCACTTCTCGATCTCCGCGACTTTCCCTCTAACCCGCCCCACTTTTCGACCTACAGCCCGCCCCGCCCACTTCTCAACCTACAACGCGCCGACTTCTCTCTTACAGCGCACCCCCTTTTCTCCTATAATCCACTCCTCTTCTCCAACTAAAAACAATAATACTTAGCCCCTGTAGCAAATGTTTGAAATTGAAATAAAATGGGCTTCAATCAAATAGCAGCAACTTGTTTCAATCAAGTGACCTCGGGGTAACAAAGTACATGACACTACCAGATATGGGCCCCGCGCACTACCACTGCACCATATTGCTTACAATGTTCGAAGTAGGCACTGCATATTAACAAGAGCATTTCCTCTGAGTCGCTAACAAGTTCCCAAGCAATGATGCCCTTGAAAATCAGTAGTGGCAGATACAATTCTGCAGGGGTAGTTTTTATGTCATTCTCCCTGTGTCAATAGTGGACAAAATATTTTCCTTCTTATCCTGCTAATCATCCTTCATGAGCTTGCAGAAATTGAGTCTTTATCATAGCAAAAAGATGGGAAACATACATAGCAGCAACAATAATCAAGTGATCTTGGGATATCATGTAAATGCTATCCAGGATGACCTGGACAAGACAGAATTACCATGATAGCTCTTGAAAGGAGGACCACCTTGAGACACAGTGCGTGTGGTTACACCTGTGCAGAAATAACCAATACATTTATATATACATACACAGAGGGTGAGGTGTAATCATAGTGGCTTCATCTTTCTGTAGAACTAATATGCAGATGCCGTCAAACTTCTACGCGCTTCCAAACCAACAGCCTTTCCTGTCCAACATGGGATGGAATAGAAGAGTTCGGATCCTTGTCCAGCACTTTCTCGAACTTGTTGCCCAGAGGTTCAAGATAATGCTCCGGACGGACGAAAAAGGGCGGCCCAACGTCATTGTAGGGGATGATTGGGAACACCAAAGTGATCATATATCCTCCGGGCTTGACCAGCTCGGCCATCTTGCGACCCCACTCCATGCGACGCGAAGGAGGAATCGCGACGAAGAAGCTAATAGATTAAGAAATAAAGGGTATCAGTTCACGAAAGTCACTCACGTATAGTCATAGACGACGTCAAACTTGTCATCCTCCGGTACAGTGAGGGCAAAAAAATCGCCGAGCTCAAATTTAATTGCAACACTTTTCAGGTCCGATTTGGATGCTAGGAGCCTTCCAGTCCTTATGAATAAGTACGTCGCCGTCTGAGTTATCACTGAGACATGATACCTACTTTTTGGCGGTGTCAACGGCAGTCTCGGACACGTCAAATCCGACCGTATTCAGCCCTAGAGAAGCGAGGTACAGCGGATCGTATCCCTACATTTACAATAGCACCCTCCATGATTAGCGTCCTGTTAATAAGGTCAACATCGTCGAGAGTTCTTACAAAGCCACATCCCGGAACCAAAGCACGTCCTGTTCTAGGCAGACCCAATTTACTATCCTCGAAAGCTTCCCTGAGTGCAGGCTGTATATTGCCGCTGTCCCACGGAGTGAGGTTCTCTTTCCTGCAAAGGAGAGGAAGGGGAAACAGATAAGATCTTATTTGATTCGGATGAGCAGTTCCAGGGCTCACCAGACTTTGTCCCAGCTAGTTGGGTCATCGTCCTTTATGAGGTCCCGTATCCTCTTTACGTCTGGGCGGCTTGCTACATCTTTAAAATCTGACATTGTCAATGTGAGGAGGTTGTGGGGAGGATGGGGATGGGTTATTGGAGGTGAAACACCTGGTGTGGGCTGTGCCGGACCCCAGTCACTAGGTGCGTGTTGGAAAACCGAAAACTGCATTATGATAGCCGTAATGCCGAGAATACAGTGTTCTAATCATAATGCTATTGTAATCCGGGAGTTACTTTATAATTTGGCTTAAATTACATTTCTTGGCAATTTACAAATCGGTTCTCAAGCATTATAATACACCGGGCCTTTATTAATGAAAATAAACATTTATAGATGGCATCTCACTTACCACCAATGATCATATGTTCCAGTAACAAATGTGTTAGTTATTATGTCATGTGCTAGGTCTACTTTATGAAAGATCTGTTAAACTGTACTATAATTATAATTATTTGCCATGACTTGGGATTAAACATTTGACTTACTCTATATATATTGATACACTATTGTCAGGTAAGGCACACTAACTGCTATGCTAAACCATCATTTTAAATACTAAGATCTTGGGTTAATATACTGCCACATCCCTTGAGTGGTGCAAATTCTATTCACCACCTCATTTTGTTCATCAAAAATATTGACAGAGCATTTCAACAATAAAAGAATGTCACACAGGAAGGTCACATTGGAAGGTCACATTGGAAGGTCATAATGGATGCATAAACTGATAACAAGGATAAGAAGTGACATAAGTCCATACCAAGTCCACAAGTTCAGCTATCCAACAATCCAATGGTCCATTGAGTTTACAACCTGCTGTCCTTGTTTGACTCAAGTAGTTCAGAAATTCCACAG
Organism: Nidula niveotomentosa; assembly: GCA_036937135.1. NCBI lineage: Eukaryota > Fungi > Basidiomycota > Agaricomycetes > Agaricales > Nidulariaceae > Nidula > Nidula niveotomentosa. The sequence goes on along the minus strand of JASFDE010000223.1, from coordinate 1,254 downwards.
GCCACATAAGAACATCCCAAATGCTGACACAGCTTTGGTTCAGACTGTTTGTGAGTGCTTCTTTTCTCCCTGGACTTTAAAAGGGGGGAATGACAAATTTAGTGTTAATAGGATTATCTAGATACATACTAAATAGTGGGATTGACTTACTAATAGTGGGATAATATATCCTAATGGTGGGATTCTGTGTAGGACAGTGGGATGATATTCTTGTTAGTGTGGTTGAATGGAAAGCTGAATGCACAGCTGAGTGTGCTTTGAATACCCTTCATGGTAGTTCAATCACAGAATCAGTCAGTCCATGCTACTATGTTCCTCATACTCATATTATGACTCATTGTCAAGCAGTCATCATTGTATTTAAACTTCTGTACTTTCAGTAAATTTTCCTCAGCTTGTTAATTGCTTAATTGCAATATACTTTTGCATCATTCCTCACTCTCAGTTAACTTAGTTCTTGTCTCTGCACTCTTTATAGCATTCTCCCTCCATCACATCTAAAGGATTCCCTTAAGTCTACCTCCTCTCCTGGACTTCCTTGCTAACAGCTACATATGAAATCCAGGACCTTAGAATGCAGCTTCTCATAAGCTGAAGCCAAAGTCCTGACCCCTCTGCAGTGTTTCATCACTGAACCTCCATTTTTGTATCTCTGATCTTTCTCCAGAGTTTCTATTCCCATGCTCAATGGTTTCTGTAATATCTCCTGCATCTCATAAGATCATATTCTGTTTTTGGAAACACACCTTCTGGGAAATCAGATCTTGACATCTCCCATGATGGTTTGATTTCATGAAAATGAGTAGCTCATTATTTTGCAGTGTCAGCAGGTGTTGATGATGTATAATCCTCAACAGTAAGGTGGATATGGCAGGAGTTATAGTTAATGCTGCAATAGGATGAAGTGCAACTCAACTCACAGGTGTTTTTTGCAAGGCATATAACCCAGAAGTTTCCAAGACTGAGATGTTTTTAAATGAAAATTGGTTCAGAATTGAGTGAACTTGAGCCTGAACAAGTTTTGGGTTACTGGCATAAATATTGACTGAGAAATTGTCACAAACCAATCTGGAGGCATCCCAGAGGTCACATGATTTGCAAGTCCCAAGGATGGAACAAGAAAAAAGTACCAAGGCATAACTCAGAGGGTGCCTGAATGATTCGGAGGTGCAAGGAAGTAACCTTGCAGGGACCAGGACTTGGCTTCAGCTTATAAGAAGCTGCACCTTCCACAATCCTACTTCCTGAATTTAG
>JASFDE010000222.1:0-23988 GCA_036937135.1 Nidula niveotomentosa | reverse complement strand
GGCAAGTATTTAGACCTACTGCCTTCGCAGTTCTGAGACTATCTTACTTTATTAAGACATTTAGACAGATTTCTTTGACTCTTTTGAGTACAATTCCTTCCCCACCTCTCTCAGTATTGCAGAGTATTTTATATTTGTGGTATTTATATTACATTTATTCTATTACTCTACAGTATCTAGCATATTAGCTTCATGCTAAACAGACCACATTTCAGCACTGGTTGGTGAGCTATATACTCAAAATGCCAGGGAGGCAGAACCATGGGCACAGAGCACCATCATGTTGGCATGGCCAAGGTGTGTTCTTCAATGCAACTTGAAGCCACAGCCCTGCCACTAATTTATCCATACCAGGCAGAAATTGGCCTACTCATCTTGTTATTCAGTGCTCCCTTGGCTTAAGAATGTCACTTACATCTCTGGTTTGAAACATTCCACTCTGAATTGCTTGCTGTCACTCACCATCTGAGTTATGAATTAACTGCATATCTTAAGGTGGTAAATATTGAGATTTGCATTTTATTGGCCTCAGGTTCAATGACACTTTTCATTCTCCTATTACTGGCAAGATCCAAAGCTTTGGACCCAATGTGACCTGAGGCTTTTCTGTTCTATACAACATTTTCACACAAAACCCCACAAGAGTGAATTTCATTGTGTTAGATCTCTCAAGAGCAAGACCTGGAATATCTATTATTATTTATACAAGCCTTAGACCTGCCTTAGAATGTCGGAAAACTGCCAAGTGCATTATAATTTTGTGGGATTATGATGCAGGCAGATGCCATTGTAAGGCACATTCTAGTACATGAAACATAATTATAGATAGGATGACAATTACAAGAATAGACTGGAAAAGACAACATTCATCATAGGTTGTAATGCCATGTTATCTCCATCAATCATGGCTGACATCAACTGTGTTTGATTGAAAGACAAAAGCTTGAGAACATGGCAGGCACTTCCCATGAGGGAGGCTATATGAGTTTAATGGTAATGGGATTATCTATACATGTGTTAAATAGTGGGATTGACTTGCAAATATTGGGATTAAAATTTGGAAGTGGGACAGATGTTCAATAGTGGGATTGGCATAGCAATGCATTCCAAGGCAATTTATAACTCTGCATTTGTTCGGCATGTCTTTCCCACCAATTTGTTACCACTTTACATCAACTTGATGCTCCTGCCAAAATACTGACTTCCATGGAAAATTTTCTTCACATCTACTCACTCTCTCATTCTGAAAATTTACATTCATATTAAAGACTACTGTATTTAATTACTCACCAAGTTTCAGAATGAGAGAGTGACTAGATGTGGAGAAAAGTGCAGCTCTCAAACTCATGATAGCTTTCAAACTTCTAAACAGATATAGTATGCTACAACAGATCACTTCCTGATTGTCTTACTGCGATCTTCCTTGCTCACTTCTCTTGATCTCTTACACTTTCAAATATACTTCCTTAGAGTTCACACCATAATTGTAACAGAAGTGCAAGGTCTCGAGGATTTGAACCTTAGTAGAATTACACAAAGTCAGCATAAATGAATATCACAGATTAGTGATAGATAAATCCCTTTCAATCATTTTATATTTTTGAACAGGTTGTTAGCAAGACATTAAGTACCCAATTATATAAGAAACTGGGGCTGATCTGGTGAGACATGGCATTAAAACTTGGATGGGAAACACACAGGGTGGCACACTTGGCTGTGCATTCAGATTTCTGTTCAATCACACTAACAATAATATCATCTCACTATTCTACATAGAATCCCACCATGAGGATGTATTATCCCATTATAAGTCAATCCCACTATTTAGTATGTATCTAGATAATCCTATTACCACTAAACTCATCATTCCCCCCTTTGAAGTCCAGGGAGAAATGAAGCACTTGTAAACAGTCCAAACAGAAGCTGTGTCAGTATTTTGGATGTTCTTATGCAGTCTATGGAATTTCTGAACTACTTGAATCAAACAAGGACAGCAGGTTGCAGACTTGACAGACCATTGGATTGTTGGGTAGCCAAACTTGTGGACTTGGTGTGGACTTATGTCACTTCTTATCCTTGTTATCAGTTTATGAATGTCCAATCTGACCTTTCAATATAATATTCTTTTATTGTTGAAATGTTCTGTCAATATTTTTGACAAATGAAATGAGGTGGTGAATAGAATTTGCACTGCTCAAGGGATATGGGAATATAATAACCCAAGATCATACCATTCCAAATGGTGGCTTAGTGTAACAGTTAATGTACCTTCCCTGACAATAATGTATCAATAAATATATAGAATAAGTTGCACATTTGATCCCAACTGGAGGCAGGCAATTATCATTACAATATAATTTAATAGATATTGTACAAAGTACACTGAGCACTGGTAACATAATAACTAACACATTCCTTACTGGAACATATGAACCTTGGTTGTAATGAGATGCTGTCCATAAATATTTATTTTCATTTATAAAAGCCTGTTAAATTATAATACTTGAGAACCAATTTGTAATATACTGAGAAATGTAATTTAAGCCAAATTATAAAGTAACTCCTGGATTACAATAGCATTATAATTAGAATGCCATATTCTTGGCATTACGGCTATCATAATGCAATTTTTGGTTTTCTGACATGACCTGTGCTGAAAGCCTGCAAGTGTTAGGACCACAGCAACTTTTGCATGGGCTGTAGACACGGGATACAGCTTGCCAGGGGCAAGCTCTCTGGACCCCCTGGTATGCAATGCAAAATCCCAGTTTTGCAGTGCAACTCTTAATCTGTGTTCTGAGATGCTCTTGCTGCATCCTAGTCTTGGTAGTTTTGCTATCACCCAGTGTATGATATATTCCCTATATTATTAGTCTTTGTGTTTCAAATACATAAATATTTACATGTTGTGACACATGGAATGTGTGTAAATAAATTCTATCTACAATTTCAAGGGATTACACAATTTAATTGTAAACTTGAAGGACTTCTAGATATACAATATTCTTTGTTATTGGTGCTTCACATCCCTCCTTGATTATAACCTTGATTCAATAGCTACATATAACTTTCCTAACCCTACTAACCCTACTTTCATTACTGAGCAGAGAGATGTTTTCTATTGCCAGATTAAAGTGCTCAGCAGCATCATAATTTAGTTTTTCATCAATAAGCTGATTTCCCAGTATAAGATCCCAGTTCATCTGAGAGGTTGGCATGCCAGCAGATTTCCAGCTAACTCTGGGTATTTTGATTTACATTGAAAAATCCAGTCAAGGTGGTGTCATATTGTGAAGCCTGAGCTACTACAGTCTGTATGTCAGGATTTCTTTCTGTAATCCATGACACATACTAGTGATCTTTCAGATGGACAGCAAGACAAACCACAGCAGGATGCTCCAGATGCATGTGAAACTGAAAGATGTGCCAGATAGCCTCACAGCACGACATATAGCATCCATTATGGTAGGTCTTGACCTCATCCTTGTTGTTTGCAAACTGTATAGTGACATGATCATGTCCCTTATAAACATACTTGTAGACATATTTAATAGATTTCATTGATTGCACACACTCCACATTTATATGGCACTGATACTTCCAAAGCAACCATTTGTTGTATGGAACAACCCAGCAATTGTCCACTTCATGAATTCCCACCTTGAATTTTCTACCATCATTGAATTGATGATAAGAAGCATAAGAATTTTCAGACAATGTTGTCAGTTTTTGGAATGACTTTGGGTATAGTCTGATACACTTTCCATTTTCCATGCATACAGAGGGATGTTCCTTGTCTCCACATGGGCCACATACCATTAGCTTCTTCACCAACTCAAACAGCTCAGGTTCTGTTTCACAATCAGGAAACTCTGCACAGACTAAGCTGTCCACAGCTTCAGGATTTCTTAGCTTTGATTCAGGGTCAAAGAAGACAATCATATCCATCTGAGGAAGTCCATGCTTTTGGAATTCAATGGTAAAAACTCTTGCCACTGCCACACTCAAAACCTTTTTCACCACAATATCCTTTCTGGATCTCATCCATCTTGAGTTTGAAGACACAGGAGACTATATCAGGTCTATCTGCAGCCACTTGGTAAGGAATTAATGCCTCTTGTATCTCAGGACAATCAAATTAGCTGTAGCAGTGATGAAGTGATCAGCACCCTTAAAGTGACAGTTAAGAGCAAGAGCATCTTGACAGTTTTGCACCATAAAGTGGGTTCCTCCAGAAAAAGAAGAAGACAGAATAATTCATTGTCCAATATTATTTCCATCAATATTAGGGTTATGGTGAACAGCATCCACTAATCCATTATGTGCATCAGAATGGATATGAGGCTGATTTTGTTCAATGTAGCACAACCTCTGCTGCTCAGCACTCACCCAGCCATCCACTATATGTTCTTGAAGAGTCTTCCAACATGGAAGAGATGATCAGATTCATTTTGCCTTGGATGTAAGTAATGTGCAAGATATTCAATCTGTGGCATATTTTTCTCTTTCTTTGAAGGAGCAGACTCAGGAGCAGTTTCAGCCATATCAGGCTCTTGTCCAGGTGCAAGATCAAGTATTTCCTGATGCTCATGAAGAACCTTATTTTTATTGTCTGATGGATGAAGCAAAAGACCTGGATGCCAACTTGGCTGAGCAGTTGGAAACAGTAGGACAAAATACAAATGCATGATATGTTGATTGCAATTCATTTATTCTATAGAGACCTCCACCCTTTTTGAAAATCACAATATCACAAATTGAGGTTTTCTGCTCTCCCTCACCAGGAAGGATCACTGCAATGTGCTCTGAAGGATTGACAGGCAAGTTATATCTTCTTTTATCAGTGTGTCTATCAAAATGAATTGCAATTTTTCTGTGAGCTTCCTCAGGAATATCAGTTGTGAGTTCAAGAGCCTGCTTGTACAACTGGACAACAGAACAATGCCTATAAAATACATCTTGTAAGATCTGAAGAGTCTCTCTTTTAATCACAGAAGCTGGATTTGTCTGTCTCCCAAATTTTCTTGGCAATTTTGCATGCAAATATCCAAAGCTTCATTTGAATCATAAATGTACAATTGAGCATAGCTGGGTTGCATTCCATCAGTGGCTGTAAGCTCCCAATGATATGGTGCAAAGCACCCTGTATTTTATATACCCATGGACCATGTCCAGTATTGACAGAGTTGTTTATTCTCAGCTTTTTTGATATCCTCTCCCACAGAAGTCATTGTCAGAGCAGGATTATATCTTCTGATAGCAGTACAAAATTATTTAGGCTGAGATTCATCTGAGTGATAAAATTGATATAGTTCAGGAGGCAAATCATGCAGCTTGTTCAGCTGTACTTTTCAACACATACCAAATTTTGGGTGAATCTTGCTAGATTTTGAAAGGTGTTTACCCATCCAATGGAGTGCATGGCAATCAGAACATGCTATATTCATAGGACCCAGATTATGAATAGGAATTGTATTTTTATCAAAAGGTCTTCTTGCCACTGGTAAGGATAAATGCAGAACATGTCCAGCAGGAGCAGGAGCAGGAGCAGGAGCGGGAGCGAGAGCAGGAGCAGGAGCAGGAGCAAGAGCAGGAGCAGGAATAGCAGGAACAACAGGAAAAGAATCTATCCTAAAAATGTGATGTGCATGTTCATGATATTCTAGTGATGTCCTGGTAAGCATATTACTCAAAGTCTGCTCTACAGAGTTATGAGTATCTATAGCAGATGTATTGCCAATGAAGGGCCCAGCCATAGGTTCTGCAGTAAACTGCAGTATATGTCTTGTACTTCTGACAGGAGGGGCAGGTGCAGAAGAAATAGCAGCACTCAACTGTTCTAAAGGCATCACAGCATGTGTTGTTTGAGACTCCATATGAGAGTGAAAATTTATTCTCCTTTCTCTTCCATATCCAGAAGCTATAGAGATAGGGGAAGAGCATTTCTCATTTTATGCAGCTCAGCCAGAGAGACTGAGGCAACTCATGTGTTGTTGCACAAGGATCAAATACAGCATCAGCTCTAGCATGTAATTCAGCTAGAGAGACACCCAGCTGTGGAATAGAGCTGGTCAGAAAGGGATCATTACCCTCTATGGAATGTGTGCAGCTGGTAGAAGGTAAATTTAAAGGAGAAAATGCAAAAGAAGGAACAGAAGGATGCTCAGTAGACACCTGAGGTATGTGCTGGTGGTCTGGGATGTCCATATGTTGTTGAGCACATTCCTCATGACATCTGATACTGTGTAATGTTGGAAGATGATCATCTGCATGAGATCTAAACAACTATGAATAGTTGTTTGCATGAAATTTATATTTAATAATATACTCACAAAGATTGTGAAAGTCTTTGATGATCAGGACTTTTCAGCTCTTGCCAATCATGGCCCTCATGGAACCTTATTGTTCTTGGAGTATTAGACCCAGGAACAGAGGATTGGGACCTAATATGAGTATTAGTGAATGTCATTCATTATACATACAGAAAAGTAAATATCACATTGAGAATAAATGACAGAACTGAAAAAATGTATTAGAATGGAAATATAAAATAATTTATGAAGACACACAGGGTAAAACCACTGATAGATTGGGTATAATAGCATAGAAGAGAAGAGCAATCTAGTAGAGATATAGGTTGGAAGAAACATTAGTTACTGCATGAGATTAAAAAATATATAGTTTATCTATCTCTCAGGAGCACTCCAGGGCAGTGATAGACTAAGATTTTTCAATGCAAACAAGGGGAGGAGCACTGAGCATATAGATCAGATAACCATCAGATAAAGAAATAGACAGAGAGCAGTTACACAGATGCAACAGAGAACTATATAGAAGAAAGTAGAAATGAGGACAGCTCATCAGTATATGTAATAGATTTGTTACCTTTTTCAGATAGTTCAGCAAAAAGTGCCTAAGGAAGAATAGATCTGCCAATATTGTAAAAGCCTGCATAGATAAGATCAGATAACCAAGATCACAACAGTGCAACAGAGCAGGCAAAAACTGCTTACTCAAAGGCACCTAAAGAGCTGAAAAGCTCATCATTAGATATGGCAGGGACAGATGTTCATAACTGGGGCACTCACTGTATGTTTAACCTATGGGGGGATAGGAGGAAGAGGTATTTTGCAACACCCATGCCAAAACAATGACCATTGCCCCATGTGGAAGTGGCTGTGGAAAGGCTGGAATTCCAGGATTCTTCTGTGATCAAGAGCACCCAGCAATGTCCAATCTAAGGGCATGCAGCATGCCAAAGAGACAGCAGAGTTTGGTGATGTAACTCTTATCTAAGATTTCCTTTTTCTGTTTCTGTCTGTTAAATGTATAGACTAGCTTTCAGGCTGCACTCATGTAGTGGCACTTGCTGTGCTCACACCACTACTCCAGTGCTTGTCTTCTAGCTTGTTGGGGACTGCCACCCCCAAACCCCTGATTTTCTCTCTTTTGGGGCTGCACCCCCAAATCCCTGCTTCTAATTGCATTCTTTCAACTTGTCAAGAATCCAATGTCAACATATTTTTATTTTATTTCTTGTACATGAATTACACTCAAATAGTCTAAATAAATCTCTGTCCAAATTATCAATCCTTCATTTTTTTTGTCTTAGTATTCATCCCATAGCACTCCCTGTGAAATGAGTCACTTTCTACTTATTTTCTCACCATTGTTTGTCTGCAAGCTCCTTTTTCTTTTTACTATGAACAGTCTACTATCACCTACACCCATTCAGTCCCAAATCCAGCCATTGGGCCATTTCTAATTATTAATATTTTCCTTGCTTGACACATCAAATTTATCATTTAACATTTGCTGTATTCATGCTCTTTTGCTTTATACAAGCCTTGAGTCTACTTTTTCATCACATTAGCATTATTATTTTTATCATTTACTCAGTGCACATATCAAATAACTCTTGCAGTATTCAGATGGTCTGAATCAATGTTATGCTAATCTAATATCTCTATTACAGCCTGGTTCATCATTTCATGCATTCCTGGAAGCTCAATTGAATGTTTCATTCCACTATCAAGTCAATTCATTCTTGTACTAAGTCTTTTCACTATTTTTCTTTATTACAGTTGCTAAACCTGGCCCTATTGTATCTGTCATCTTTCTTACTTAGTTACACTCATCAATAGCTCTCAATCAGGCCATGGTTCACCCAATTTACAATACAACTCATTACTAAATAATTATTGTTAACACACAGTTATCTCAATTTTACTTGCCAGTAATCCACAGCTCATCCAGGTATTGGAGTCATCATTAACACTTCATTAATTTTTGTATGTAATTATTTCATCTTTGTGAACTTCAGGTATTAGTTAGAAGCCATCATTAGAACCTAGTTAATTCACCATTCACTCAATTCACAATCTCTTTTATTATATTGTAGTCATCATTAGCACTTAATTAATTCAAGCATGTAATTATTAATTCTTGGTTCACTTAATAGTTTGTTAGTATTTATTTATAGTCACTTGATTCTCAATAGAATTCATAGTCAGCACTTAGTCAAGGTCCACTCATTCAAATTGACTCCATTAACAATTCCATTATTACTTATTAGTTATCATAACAACTTACTAAACTTTGTAAGTCATCATTAGGTCTTGGTTAACTTCAACTATTAGTTAGAAGTCATTATTAGATCCCAGTTAGTCCAGGATTCAATCACTCAATTCACAAACTCACCATTACTTAGTAGTCATCATTCTTAATTAACTTGTAGAAGTTAGTATTTGGTCTTGGTTAACTTCATTGATTAGCTAGAAGCCTATATTTGAATTCCCAGAACTTATGATTTCCTTAGTTGTCATCAGCCATACTTAGCTAAGTCAAAAAAAAAAGAATTATTAAGTTTCATTATACTCAATAGTTAACAGCAGTAGGCATGAATAGTCACTCATTAGATAAAACAACTTCTTATTAGCACATAGATTTCAGCACACTCATATGGTTTACTAATTTCAGTTTTATCCCAGTATTGACAGTGACAAGGAATGAAACCACTTTTGCATTTTGGTCAGCCAGCAGGTAATGGATAAGTGGCTGTGTGTCCCAAAGAGACAGCAGTGTTTGCTGATGTGGATTTGCTGATGTAACTCTTACCTAAGATTTCCTTTTGCTGTTTCTGTCTGTTGAATGTACAGATGTAATGGGGTCAACCCTGCATACCCCGCTAAAATGTTCATCGATCCTCAAGCCATGGACAATACGGTTATTCCATGCAATGCTACTCCTAGAGTAGAGCTTGTCTTTGAGTAAGTGATTTCTTCTCACTATATTAACTTTTCACAATGCGATACTTACTTGCAGCTGACGAGCGTATCCGTTCCACCCTCTAGATTTCTCAGAAATCACCAATGTAATGATTGGTGGCGACCAATACACTATATCTGAATTTAATACCAGTAGAGTGGATGGGTTTTATGAGGATGAATTTGATGCTCTTATTGGCGATATTTTCCTCAGAAGTGTCTACAGCAGGTATGTCGATTCATTCAATTATGCTCCGGGAAGTACTATCGTTCTCCTGACGCCTATATTCGCATTTATTCGTTATGATTTCAGGGATGTGTTTTCAAATGGGGGTACGAGTCAGCCTTTTATCCAGCTGCTTTCAAAGACCAACCCAGTCACCGCTGCCGCTGAACATGTCGAAGCTCGCAGTAAATACATCTCCGCGGTTGCTGACATTTCTTCCAAACTTCCACCAATCGACTATTTGAGCCTCTTAATCGAATCGCTCTCTGATAGCTCATCTATGAAAAAGTATGGTCCGGCCATCATTCGCCTCCTTGCCGCTAACACTTACATTCTAATTGGTCTTTTGATCCTCGGAGTGTTCGAAGAGGGTGCTCAGGCGCACAAAACTCACAGTATGTTACGATGAAGTTTAAGGATGAAGGAAGTACTATTGGGTCGTATCAACTTCCATATAACTCTTAGAAGTTCTCTACTTTCAATATTGTCCTATTTAATTTTATTATTACATTACAGATCCATGAACTGGGACGGTGCTTAGATCAATTTGACACTGTAACGATCCTGTTGTGCTTTACTCGCCACTTACCGCAAATTTTGTCTCCGGAGCCTCAGGCTGCCAATTAAAACAGCAGCCTTCATTCAAAAGATCTGATGCCAGTCGATCAAACAAGTATTCCTTTGGCGCCGACGCCCATTTCAACATACATACGGCAACGAAGTCACCCTCACTGCGCGACCCTCGATAGATTGTGTGGGTCCAGTGTGCATTAGCTATCCTCGGGAAAATACCAACGTTGACACGCCCACTGCATACTCCTTACCGTATCAAGTATGTGGATAAATAGCGGTAATAGTTACAATATTCGTTCTGAAATTGACGCCTGGTGTCCAGAATTGTCAAATTGATGGTCACGTAATGCAACACGCACTCCTGACTCTACCTGTAGATTGCTGGCTGCATATTTCAGCTTGGCCACGACGGAAGCATGATCTTGTTGGTTTGAAGTTCGAATATATCACAGCCCTGCCGCTGACCTCTATGTATAGAAAAGCTGAATGCAGGTCTGTCACTGCTTTTTACGTTGTTGCCTGGTTGTTACCATAGAGAAATTAAACGAAACGAACAATTGATTGGATGTCGCATTTGGCCGAATCAGACCAATATCTCCTTTTGTACGTACACAGACCGGGCGGTTAAAATATGGTATAAAAAGCCTTCAAGCATCACCTATTTCATCTTCGCCTTTCTTTCCAGTCCTCGCGCCAGTTTTCTGTTTTCCGGGTCTCTAATCTTCGATTGACGAAAATTATGAGGGGCTTCTCATACTCTTCCTTTATGTCTCTTTCTCTTGTTTTCAGCTCGATAACGCCGCCGATATACGCGACCAGGCTTAATTTTCAAGTCGAGAGATCTCTAGAGACACGGACAACCCCTAGCTTACCAAAAGGCATTCACGCATATGCTGTCTCTGCGTCGCAGGGTAAGATTGAAAATATCCAAAATTACAGAGTGAGTCGTGACGTTTTGCTTCGTGGTTGTGCGTTTCTAAACAAGCTTTTCACACAGTATACAACAAATATTACAATAAATGGGCAAGGTCAGCAATGGTTTGGAGCTTGATGCCCTGTGAAATGCTGAAGTTTGGTATTCAGTGGCTTGTGTGATACTGGACACCGGCAGTACGGACCTATGGTATGTGGCAATAATCATACAGTGCATTCATATTCTGGAGCATGAACTATTCTCTAGGGTTAACCCGGCGTACCCCGCTACATCGCCCATCGATCCTCAATCTGTCAATAACACCGGCCTCGAAGTTACTCTTGCCTACGGGGATGGTTCAGATATTGTTAATGGAACAATTGCCATCGCTCCTTTTGAGTTAGGGTCATATAAAGTGGACCATCAAGGTGTGTATCATTCGGTCTCTGTTCTTACCTTTACTCAACATGAACTTTCTGGATTAACAGCCTATCTAAATGCGGTCAGTGTCGAGAGTCATGGACGGTATTTGGAGATTAAAGACTGACATTATATCTCACCTTCTCCCTTAGACTTATGTAGGTGACACCATGATGGCCCAAATGGGAATCTATGGCATTTTCGGGCTCGGTTTCAACGATCCTAGTCATTCCCCGATCACCAACAAGATACAAAGTCAACCAGGCCAGGAGAACGCAACTTGGGGATATTCCGTCCTGTTTAACCTCTTCGCCCAAAACTCTTCTGCACCGAATTTTATCGCATTCGACCTATCGAGAACTCAAAACTTGGAGAACAGTGGAGACGGATCATTTACCATTGGGGAGTACGATGATAATTACCCGACTATGGCTAACACACCCCAGATGACCCGGTATCCGCCTAATAGCGGGCGGTGGAGTCTGTTACTGGATGATATCGCTGTCGGCGGATCGAACCTTGGAGTACAGTCTAATATCACGGGTGTTCCATCTGGGAAGATAGTCGGTGTTCTTGACACGGGAGCGCCATCTGTTTCTTTGCCCGTGAAGTTAGCGGATGCTTTATATTCATCCGTTGCAGGTGCGGCGAAGCTTGACGCACAGGGCGTATGGGTCATTCCCTGCAATGCTACTCCAAGAGTTGATTTCATTTTCGGGTGAGATAAATTTTGACCTTTATTCCGTGTTAATTTCTAACAATGCTATATTTATTAAAGCTCACAACCGTATCCGATTCATCCTCTGGATCTCACCAAAATTGTCAATGCAACGTTCAGCGGCAAGAATTACACTGCTTGTGTTTCTGAATTCAATGGATCCGATGGGACAGAAGAATTTGATACTCTGATTGGAGATCCCTTCCTCAGGAACGTTTACAGCGCGTACGTTAATTCAATCCCTACTCTTTAAGGCCTGAACTCTTAGCGCACATTACAGTTATGACTTTGGAGACACCTTTGCGAATGGAAGTACCGGGCAGCCATGGATTCAGCTCCTGTCCAAGACCAATGCCGATACTGCTGCCACTCAACATCTCCAAGTTCGCAACGCGTATCTCTCTGCCGTTGCGTCCTTTGCCCCAGAGCTTACTCCCGCGGACTTCGTTAATCTTGCCAAGAACTCGGATTCAGGTAACGGTACGAGTTCTGGAACGCCGAAGCCCTCAACTTCAGTGAAGTTTTCACCTTCTATTGCACTCTTTATAGTAGGTATCCTATTAGGTCTTGGTATTTCTACGTAAATCACACTATTACTTTATCATGCTTTAGTTGGACATCTTAGTTGGATTAGACTTCAACCAGTATACTCACGTACACTTAAATGACGTGAAATTGCTCTTCCTAGAGTCGATTGTCGGCTGCGTTAAAATTCGAGTGTTGCAGCAGTGCTACTAAGATAGGCGTCGCTCTGATCCAGCACCTGTTTATGTAAGCCAAAAAACCGACATTCTTGCATCCGTAATTCACCTTCCACAACACATAAATTCTGTAATCGGAGACTGGAGAAGTGTAGCTTGGAAGTATATCTACGAATCTGCAGTGCTAGATTTTAAAAAAAGTTAATCTATTATGAGTAATTAGGCCGAAAAAAATGCCTATTTATTTTCGAGTCTACAATGTTAAAACATAATTTCTACGCGATTGCATGATTTTTGAAATTTCGAGGTCGGTGATATTCGCCGCTTACATATACATCACGTGATATCTTAGTACGCCCGCTATTACAACGTTTATGCCTCGTTTTAAGGGCTCAAATGTGGTATGGGACAGTGAATAACATGTATTTTACAAGGAAATATCTATCCAATGGGTTGAAAGACTAAAGCCGACCGATCTGGCATACAAAACCTCGGATTGACTGCCGAAAAGCGACCCAAAGCAACTGTCAAGGACATTGAGGATGAGGGTGACTTTAATTCCGGATCCATTTCATCCAACCTGGAGAAAAGTGATAGAATGTATGAAGAAGCCTTTGTTATCAAGGAAGAAGATGGATCACTTACTTTGGTTGGCTTTCTTGAGGACTGTGAAGATGAGCCTCTTCTGGATTTGGATTCAGATGATGAGCAGGAGGACAACAAATTTCAAACAGGCAATCCAGATGAAAATTGAGCTGTCAGAGCTCGAGCAGTTTACAAAGGTATTATCCGAGGCCCAGAGGATTGCAATTGAGGCCGAAAATGAGAGGTTGAAGGATAACAATCAACCAAAGTGCTATCTCAAAAATTCTGCACAAACCAAACAAAAGCATAAATGAATCAGAAAGGATCTGGAGAAGCAAGGTTACCTTTCCATTGAAAGTTGGTTTGCAAAATCCAAAACCAAGGATCAGGGCAAGGTCAAAGAGGTCACTACCTTGAATAACAAACAGAACTTGGATTTGGATGTGGAGATGGCAGGCACTGACAAGGTGGATGGGAGCAACATTACAGCTTCCGGAAGCAATTCTGAGGTCAGTTTGATTTTGATTATTGAAAGATAAATGTTGTCTGATAAAATATTACCAGTCAGAAATCTAGCAAATTGAAACAAGTGCTCCAACTCACCCAGAAAGAGATCCAGCTTCTGAAGCTTGCAAAAAGGTCAAAGAGCTTTTACAAGAACTACAAGAAGGCAGAAAGCCCAGCAACAACACACCACCTACAGAATCTGACCTTGTATTGGACCAGCTAAATTACAAGGACTTTCCAAAGCTTCAACAAGCCTGTGCCATGTTGACTGTGAAGAGCAAAGATAAAAAGCTAGATGTGGTTTTTCAAAGGTGACTTACTGGAATGGTGGGGATGCTGAATCTATATCTTGACCCCCAGCTGTCTTATACTTGGCACAAGGCTTCTCTTATTGCATCAAAATCTCAAGGCCATGGCATTAGCCATGTACAAAACCTTTGGACATGGATACATCAGTTTCTTGGTTCTGGAAAATTACCCCTCCATTGACATGGAAAGCTACACAGTACTATTCTTGATGATGAAGATTTCTTGCATGCAATTCAGATGCACCTTTCAGGAATTACCAAGAACAGTAATTATATCTGGGCACAGGGTATTGTCAACTTCTTACAAACAGCAGAAACACAAGAGAAACTTGATGAGATAGGTTCCAGGAAAAAAAAGATTTTGTTATGTACTGCACAACATTGGCTTCACAGAATGGGATGGAGATATGGAAGAAAAAGAAATGGTATGTATATTGATGGCCATGAACAAGAGGATGTTGTCAATTACCACACAGAATTTATCAAGCAGTGGAAAGTCTATGAAAAACAGATGTATGCATATGACAATGAGGGAAATTGTCAAAACAAACACACTGGATTCCCTGTACCACCTGGTCAATGCTTCTGCCTCATTCTTGTCACCCACAATGAATGCACATTTTACGAAACAGACTGTTGGAAATTGGTTTGGAAACACCAATTAGACAAACCTGTTCCTTTAAAGAAAGGGGAGGGAGTTTCTCTAATGCCCTTGGAGTTCCTGACAGTTGAATGGGGCAGGTTGCAGAGCAAAGACAGCACAGAGTGAGTTAATCTGATATTCTAAATTTAGATTCATAATCTAATCAGTAAATTACAGGTCAGCATGCATTGTATTTAAAGCAGGGAAAAATCATGACAGCTACTTCACATCAGAGGACTTGATTAATCAAGTTGATAATGCCATTGACATCTTTGAAGGACAAACAAAAGGACTTGCAACTGGTTTGTTCATCTTTGACAATGCCCCAAGTCATCAGAAGCATGCAGATGATGCACTTTCTGCCAGGAAAATGCCAAAGAATCCTTGTGCTGGTTGGACCCATTGCAAAGGAAGTGCTCGAATGAGAAATACTGTGTTAGCTAATGGCAAATCCCAGTCTTTTTACTTTGCAGATGATCATCCCACCAAGCCCAGTTGGTTTAAAGGCATGGAAGAAATCATTTGGGAACATGGCCTCTGGAAGGCTGGCTTACTTGCTCAATGTGAAGGCTTCAAATGCAAACAAGGCAAAACTGACTGTTGTTGCCACTGCCTTCTTTTTACTCAACCAGATTTCATTGCACAAAAATCCCAACTTGAAGAATTTATCACTTCACATGGCCATATCTGTGACTTCTACCCAAAGTATCACTGTGAGCTTAATTTTATCAAGCAATATTGGGGTGCAGCTAAGTTCCGCTACCAAAATACCCCTAAAGCCAATAATATTGATGAGATGGAAAGAACATGCTTGCATGTCTTGATTATATTCCTTTACTTCAAATCAGAAGGTATTTGTTGTTTAATTTAAAACCATGATCTATCTAATCTCAAATATCTTTCATTTTTAGATATGCAAATCGTGCTGCTTGGTTCATTTCCGCTTATGATCTAGGGTTATCAGGAGCGGAAGTGGCTTGGGTAAATAAAAGATATCACTGACATTGTACATTACCTCCCATCATGCTCGCGCAAGTGCGAAAGGCTCAGATTAATATGCCCGCACCATTGTAACTCTTTAAAAATAATTTTTTTCGCCTTCAACTTTTTTTTTCTTCTCCAAATCCCAAATTTCGCCACTCTTGGCACTTATATAATCTGATTACATAAGGTGCTGGATGATAGCGACGCCTATCTTACGATAAATTTAGCGTTGATGGAGGCCGGGCTGTTTGACGCCTCTGCACCGCCCGGACCCCTGTTAGAGCACAGCCTCTGGGATCCATCATCGACGGCATGAACAGTGTGGAGGAACGGCTTACACATCGTTTCCCGAGTTGATCTCGTACCACCACGCCATCCCATCTGCTGGACAGCGGAACACATCTCAGTCTCGTCATTCAATTCAAGCTGGTCTTGTACTGAAGACAGACTCCTTCCAAAGACCTAGGAAACCTCCTAGAGAATGCTTGCTACCCGCCGTACGTTGTCGCTTTCCTCGCTGCTGCTGCAATCGAATACTGACTGTTCTGCGAACTTTTAGGACATGAGAAGCTCACAACGTTATTTGTTATATGGGCAGCCTGTTTGATTCCTTCAGTTGTAGCTGAAGATGCTGCTGCGGCAGGATGCTTCAAGATGTCGTGAGTCCATTTTCATTGTGGCATGGCCATGCAGTGAAACTGCGCAGTTCTATCCCTGTACTCTCTCGGCAAGAAGACGTTTTTGTAGACTGGCCTGTTCTACCCATGGCTGCTGTTAAGCTGCTTCCGAGTCCAAAATTGCTCACCGTTCATCATCTAGGGATGGAAATATGATGTGTATAGAACGTCTTCCTAGAGCTGCTATTGGGGTGATTCTTGTTGCTTTCGGTAAGACCTTCACGAATGATGAACTAACAAAATCCTAACCCTTCTCACCTATTCCTCCCCCGATCTTCGGACATAACCCGCTGCAGCCATCATCATTATCCTCACCGCAGTCATGGTCATCTGCATGAGACGTCATCGAGACCGAAAACCTCTCAGCCGCTCGTCTTCTACATCCTCCTCCATATCGAAGCTGTCGCAGGATTCTAGTGTCGAGGCCGGACATATGCGTGGTCTGGATAGCAAATCCGCGAGTATACGTCGCGTTCCTCCTCCCCCGGCCCATGTCCCTGCCTACCCAACTAGAACAATGCATCCGCATCGACTGAGCCAACCAGTGGTGCTTTACACTGCTGGAGGAACAACGGGATTCGTCACGCAAATGATGCCCATGCCCATGCCGAATGCTGTACCAAACCCGTCGCAGGGCCCTCTGAGAGTGATGAACCCTAGTAGGCTCTCGGATCCCCCGTCGTACATGGGTATGGCGGGTCCGTCTGAAGTGAGTTTCAGTGTTTCAATGCTAATTGACTCTTTCTAATTTATATCCGACCATTCCTAGGTCCGGTATCCCGCGCCTCAGGAACCGCCCCCCGCCGCTTTTTTGAATGAGAAGTTCCAGAGGCCACCGATGGCTCCGGGACCTACTTATTCCGAGCCTCCGTTTCCTCCCGAGCCTCTGGCATCTCCAGCGCCCCCGGTGCCTCCAAGGCCTCCGCTGCATCCCTCGAGTTCATTGAAGCGGAAGACGCAGCCGACACCGCTTGTGCTGACATATAACGCAGAAATTCATTCCTCGGTTTAGTTGATAACGATGCAGAGTAGTCTGTTCAGAACGAGACTTGTATTCATGGCAATTTTGTGGAGTAATTTTTACGGCGTATAATTCATCGAATCTAAGTAATAGTATCTCTAAATACAGGAAGTCTTTGGCAGACTTCCGTTGTCGTTTTCCCTGATGATCGATGGCGATTCAGAATATACTCCAAGATCACCAACGGCTTAATTTCATGTTCCAGAGAACTTCAAGGCGCTTCTCGCGTTAAGATATTTCCTGTAATTCCCTTCCGACAAATTAACGCCAAATTCGTGTCTGCAAACATTTCTTCTAAGTGAACGTTCTCGTTTCTCTGCCCTACCATACCGAAATCTGGCGGGAAAGCCTAATACAGAAGAACGGAACAGATGGATTATTGTACTATCGCATGTGGAGCTTCTACCTCGAAAACTGGGGATCATGTTCAGACAGAACATCCCAAAGACGGTGTTTAGTGAGCATTTCCAAAAGGATGATACCGAGTGCTCAAATATCGTTCTGGAGCGGAAACTAGAATGCCGGAGGCGTTTGTTCTGTTACGATTTGAGGTCAAAAAGAGCCCTTGACATTTAAGACATATTCGACTCAAAAATTTGATCTACCGCAAGGCATAAACAATTCAGCTACTAGCATGAACCTTGCGTGTGCCTGATAACTTCAAGTTTACTAGCAAATCTGAACTTGCAGCATCTAGAATCTCCAAATACTGATTGAGTAGCTGCCCCTGTCTGTTCACACTCGCTGTGAGATCCTCGATCTGCCTGCTGAGCTCCGTCTGGTTCAATGCGAGCTTTAAGTTCGTCAAGTCCCTCGCAGGAGTATGGGGCATTGAGTCGTCTGAGATAAGATGCTCTTCAGGGCCGAGCAATGATACTTCGTCTAGTCGATCGCCTCTTGTCTGCTCAAATGCGAGTTAGCATTGAAGAATAAAAATACTCTTTGATGAGCAGATATTTAATCGAACCTTACGAACATGCGTCATCATATTCCACGCAACACTGAACTCTCGCCCAAGCACAAAACTTGGCAGGGTGATAAATAGTAGTCCAAATATTAGGATCGGGAGCGTCAGAAGCCGACCGAGGAATGAGCGGGGAGTCATGTCCCCGTAGCCTACTGTAGTTATTGCTGGGCAGAGTGGAGAGTACATATCGAAGTGGGAGAAGGAGTTCAGAGGGGCACTTACTAACGATCACAAACCTGGGTGAGAAGGAAGGTGTGAACAGTTAGAGCGAAGGTAGCATACTGACATAGCTTCGACATACCAGGCTGCAGCGGGGATCGACTGTGATAAGACATCAGTGCGTGGTTCGCACAAGAGTACATGGGAAGTACATACCGAGAAATCGGTAGGGTCTCCTTCACTATTGATGAATGCTCCTAGTTTTTCATCCCACACACCGCGTTCGGTATAATATCTGAAGTGTGATCAGCTAATAGTTGATAATTAAATCAAATTTAACACGAACAAAAGCGTGCTGAAGATAGTAAGAATCATAACCACAAAAAAGCCCATGGCAAATAATGCGTGCTGGGATCTACGGACAGAGAGATACATCACCTCTATCGTTCTGCATAAGACACTCAAGTAAATGTGCCTCGGTATAAGAAAAAAGGGACACTGACAATAATATTGTGTTATTATATCGAAATGGCCTGAAAATGCGTAAGAGTCTGAACATTCGTAGAATGGAAAAACGGAATAGTTCTGTCTGTTATGGGACATCAACTATCTGAGAATTGCACGATGAGAGAACCTACAGTATCTCCCTCCAAAAGTAGTTCAAGGTAGTATGGCAGCACCGCAAGGAGGTCGACTATCCCAAAGAAAGCTACATTTCCCTACGGAATCAGCGAAAGAGTTTATGAATATATCCTGCAAGCCACATACAAAATGTCCACCCGAACAAATTCCTCCACGCACTGCTCCACGCAAGGCACCTCAAAACATACTCCACCGTGAACAGCACCACCAGCCCAGTCTCCAAACCAAACCACACCCGCACGGAGATCGAACGGAATGCGGGGACAGTCTCTAGAACCGTCACTGCAGCGGAGACGATAATAAGAAACACCGTGGCGCCATGAACAATAAATGCCGCCTGCGATGAGCGAGGGTTCTCCAATAGGAAATATAGTTCACGCTTCCATACGGGGCCGATAGCAGCGGCGGCTGTGAGCTCCCCTTCGATGGAAAGAGAGTGAGGGAAGGAGGAGGCGGAGAATAGTGTATCATCTGTGAGGAAGTTAGGGGAGAGACGCATAAACGGATATTATGGGGGTGAAATCGATGGGGTAGGTGTGAGAGAGAAAGCTCCACTGGAATAGACAGCTCTTTTAAGCTTTTGAGTGCCAGCATATGTCTTTTTCCAGGCGTTGATCCGCGCTAATTGTGCCATAGGTTCCGGTAAACAAGCGATTTGAGTCTGAATTCCTGAATTGACGTCGTATCTGTCGATGAGTGAATTTCGCTAACCAGTCCGGATGGTCCATCAGCGAAGAAATAGAAATAGTACGTCCTGTAAGTTTGGTTAATCCTGGCGGTATGCGGATCGAGTGGACAATGGACATACAAAAGCTCAGAGGAATATGAGGTCACTTACAATGTACTTCAGGACTTCGTGCAATAGTGATAGGTACATACCTGTGCTGCAAATTTTCTGCGGCCAGAAAGTCAGATCCATGTGACGTGTTTCGAAGAGCTTAAATTTTCTTTTGACTTTTTTTCCTTGATTCTCACTGCACCATAGCAGGTTCCGGGGATCGAAGAATATCGGGGGTGTCATGGTACGCGCTCTGGTCTATATCATACTGATAGTCGAGAGCAACGCTCATATAGGCTCGAGCTACTCGCATTTTTCGCTCAGCTTGGCAAATCGCATAATCACGTGGTACACGTTCAAAAACTCCGACATCCTCCCAATTACACACATGCATAGTTAGTGCAGCGAGCCGATCCAAGCACAGCTATACGAGTTCTTATGAGGCGAGGATATAATTAAGTTTTTCACGTGGTTCTATATTTACTACATGGGATTTGAACGCGGAATTATTAGTTATTATCATTGCTTATTGTACTGACAGAAGGCGCTTGCAAGGCGCATATATATAATTAGCTCAAGGCAAGCTCCGGGCCTCAAGTTTTCACAACCCCAAGTCAGCTTTAATTGATGCAGCACCATATAGTGCTTAGAATTCGGTCTATGTTGCATGTCGCCAACCTTCGGCCCGCTCCCCGTAGCACGAGATGGCTGATTATTTAATTTCCAGGAGCTGGAAGGAAGGACAGTTGTAAAAGTAATTCCAATGCACATACTACCCGCGCAGCGAGGATCTAGCCATTGCGAGCTTACATCAGCATTATGGGGAATTAATCTCTCGGTTTCACTGGTTTTCGCTGGTTTCACTGATTTGATATGCTGTTTAAACTGTACAGTGATTACTTCGATGTGGGCGGAAATTTTGCCCTCCGGTAAATTTTGGATTGAATGCTGCGATTTTTTTGGATTGGAACCAGTGGACGCAGTTTTATGGTGAAAACATGGACTCGACATTGTCAGCGAAGACCCACAAGGAATCCAACATTGTGCTTGTTGTCAGACGCCATAAGCATGGCTTGTACGGCCCTTAGCTCAACACCTACCTACTCGTGGATACAGCTTAATTTGTTTCTAAGTAATAGCAATTCACAAGCTCAAGTGTATGAGACTTGAATCAGAATATTGGTATCCTTGTAATACAGGAGCTCGTCGTCGAGGACAGCTTATAGAGGCACCCCTCATAATTGGAAATTTCCAAGTCTAGGTCCCGGGGTCAGAGTTTTGGCCTCTCGGTGGCATTGGTCCAGGCGTCAAGGTATTACAAAAATCGGACATAGGATTTCATGTTTCCATGTTTCCATATTTTTTTGTGGCTTTTGCTCAGTTTTCTTGGTTGCTCAATTTGAGAAACACGCAGAAACTAATTTACCCAATTACTGATGCTAAAGAGAAACACAAATAATAATTATATTTAAAAGATATAAACTGTGCAAGTATATGGATAAATGGACTGTCAAGCTGCCAAAGGCTTTGATAAATATGTCTCGGAGGCTGATGCTACTTTGTTGGCATCCATAAACTGTCTTTAGGGTACCAGGACCTCAGAGAACCTGCCCATTAACATTCTCATTTATGAGACAGGTTTCTCATTATCAATGTTTGTGGGCTATCAGCCCATCTTATTTGTTCCTTTTCTTGGTAGAGGTAGATGGGTATAATAGATATATTAAAATACAATGCCCCTAAATGACATACTAGCAAGAGATTAGGGCAATGGGCAATGCAACAGCTTAGTGAGGATAGATACAATGTAGTGAGGTTGCAGCAGGGTTGGTTTCAATGTTCTGCCTGTAAGGATAGATGGTTTTATTCCAATTTCTACCACAAACAAATTGAGAGATGAGTTGGAATGTGGTGAAGATGGAATTTAAAGTCAAATCTTACAGGCAACCCTATATGCTTTTAGCAAATCAAATTATACCCACAAGACCATTTTTTGGATGCAATTCATCTATAAATACCTTAAAATATTTTCAATGGAAAGTTCATACTAATTAACTGCTCCCATTGTTTTGAACATCAATTTAAACAAAAAAAAAGATGAAAGGTTCCCATAAACAGCCTCACTCAGTTTGTCAGACAGATGGACAGGACAACATTCTAGGTCTTTATTGCTTGTGGTGAGAGAAAAATATATATATAGATAAAATATTAATGCAGACCTTCATTGCTCATGGAAAGAAAGAAAGAGCAGTAAAGGGAAGAAATGAAAATTTACATTAATTTGTCATATGATATCTATCTGAGATGTTGTGATTCTAATGTGTTTTCAGATGTGGTAAGTCAGTTTGAAGACAATCCCTGGGGGCAGGATTCTCATGGAATATGCAGGTGTTGAAAGCATGTTGGAAGGATTTCATGGATATAACATTTTGACAATAACTTTCAGGATGGGGTGGAATTCCAGGGGAATTCCAGGGATTCCATGACAAATTTATGTGTAAAATTACTCTTCCAGGTGGAATTCAGGTGGAAGGGGGGGGAGTTAAAAGTACTGGCCACATGGCAGATAACACACAGCACAAGAGCAGGTAAACCTGAAAGAACAACTCTTCCTTATTTAAGAACTTGTTCCTCATGCTAAAGTTCTGAATTTGCATTCTTCCTGCTCAATTCAACCACCCCACTCTTCATCAAGGCCATGCTTTGAATACTTGCATTCTTGCAAGGAAATTTCCCATATACTCATGTTCATTATACTTCAGACCTCTGCAAAAAGAATCTTGGTAGCCAGAAGGCCTTCAAACATTGCTCTCAGTTTGGTATAGCTCATCTGAATATTTTTATCAATTACCAGCCATATCATCATATGTTAATACCCACCATTTCTTTCCTATTTTCATTCTACTGACCAGAATCTCTGTTCATCCATGTCTTGCATGTGCTGCTATGGGTTCAGCAGCACATTGACACCTCCAATACTCAGCAATGCAGGCTGAGGTTTCTATGGGAATCCATCAGTTAATAGACCAAATACCCAGTATATAAGCCCCAAAAGCTGTATGTCCTTCTCCCATTTTCCTCTTGCAGATGACTGAAGTCATGTGTCATCCAGATTATCAGCAACATCTATCATTTTTCCATTGCTGAGTCCAAAGTAAACATCACTTCTCAGATAGAACTAGTTTGTGGCATGGGGTCATGTGCTTGCAGAAATACATGAGCAAACATCCTGTGGACCTGTCAGGCATCAAGGTGAATGCTCTACTGACTCCTGTCTATAGTTATGTATTGTGGCAGTGGGGACTAGGATTATAATTGATAGGCTGTCAGTACAGTGCAGGCTATCCACCAGCACAGTGCAGAGGTGCCATCTGCATTAGGCTAAATGCCCACTTGAGCTACTGAAAGCTCAACATGGATAAGTAGATGATTCAACATTGCACTAGATAAGGATTGCATGAGACCTTGTAAGGTAGCATGAGTAGGCTGCTTGCAGACAATGTATGAGAATGCAGGCATATGTTGGCAAGATGGGGATGCTCTCACAGAAACAGAAACTCTGTGTGATGAAGACTTCCTGCTTATATTGTTGCAGATCAATATGGTCTTTGTGGAGGTGTAATCAACTTTCTGTTGAGGAGGTACCTCATTTGATTATCTGAGGTACATAGAGGTAAATTCTTTCACTGAGGAAGTTTTATCATACTGACTGTAAAGCAGCTCTCAGCTAATTCTTAAATATTGAAACAGTTTGTCATATCCCATTTCACAATGCTCAGTCAAGCCTCTGGAACTCCCTACAACCTCCAGGAGTCTACGCATTGACCACCGGGAGACTTCGGCAATACCTCGGCACATTATCAGAACCTTTTACTATACTCCATTTGTACGCTCCATTAT
>JASFDE010000221.1:0-24052 GCA_036937135.1 Nidula niveotomentosa | reverse complement strand
CTCCAGGTGGACTCCAGGTGGACTCCAAGACTCCAGCTGGAGTCCAGCTAGACTCCAGCTGGATTCCACCTAATTTCATGGAGGAGTGCAATGCCCTCCCCTGTGCTCACTGCAGTATGACTGCTATCAGCTATGGTCAATATTCATAGCAGTCAGATTGCAATGAAAATATTCTGGGCACATTGCTGTCACACTACAATGACCCTGCAAGGATGCACATTGTAGTATGACTGTGATGAATTTTGCCCCATGCTCATTGCAGTCATATTGCAATGGACATACGCTCCTCAGCAGTCATTGCAGTTGGACTGCAATGGGTATTCTTCACTCACTCATTGTAATCTGACTGCAATGAATGGTCCCCCTGCTCTCAGGGTAAATGTACTGCTATTATGGAAAAAAAAAAGCATAACAATAATGAAATTTATATAATTTAATGTAATGAAATCTACTGTATGTACTGAGGGTGTAATTTGTGGCCCATGCTGGTTCTTTTTGCAGCAGTCAATGCCTCACTTTAGCCCTCTTGCTCCAGTGTTTTTCAGAGCCCATGATTTGGGCCCTACCCTCACTTGGAATCTACCTGAAGTCCACCTGGAATCCAACTGGAGTCCTGGATTCCACATTGAGTCCACCTGATCTTGTGGAGGAGTGCAAAATACTGGTTATGAAGGCAGAAAAGAGAATGGGGTTGGTTCCTTTTTGTCTATAGTCTATAAATAGTGAACAAATGTTCACAGCCATGCTGTCATATCCCATTCCTCCCAAACTACAACTCTGGATTCTCGACACTCATAGATCCAAACTCCATATGCTTTAATTCATCTCTGGGGCAATTATTCCTGTTTCCTTGTCACTTTGGTTTTGCTCCGAAGATTATTCCTTTAAATATTACAAGTCCACTTCAATCCTCATTTATGCTCCATTCCACTTTGCCTTACTCCTATCTCTCTTATCTCTGCTTATGTCATCTCCACTTATATTGTTATCCTTTTGTCTTAGTCTTCATTTCTATCATTTACTTGTATCCTCTCTGTGATGTTTCAGCCACACATCTCAGCCACTATTACTCTGCTCCTTTACCTGACTCCTTACCAAAAGAAATCTCCACTCCTTAGTATATAAACTCAAGTACTCTCTGTATTAGTTCTCCAGTTTATTAATTGCTATATTGCAATCTCCTCCTCACTCTCCTTCTATATCTCAACCTCTGTCATGACTAAGGATTAGATCCTAAGTCCAACTTCATACTCCGGACTTCTTTGTTAACCCCTATGTCTGAAATACAGGACCTAGGATTGAGGAGAGCGCAGCTTCTTATAAGCTGAAGCCAAGTCCTAACCCCTCTGCAGTGTTTCGCCACTGAACCCCACTTTGGTGACCCTCCAGACTTTGCTCCGGAGCTTTGTTTCCCCACGCTCCAACTATCCTCTTTATTCTCCTCCGGGTTTTGTGATCATGTGACCTCCGGTCTTTCACCTCCGGAGACCATTTGTGACACATGCCTTGGAGATGAGTTAAATACAGAACAGATAAAAAATTTCTTCTGAGCTCTGGTACATGCAAGACTCTAGTGAAATCTACTGTTCTGGGCTTGCTGACCTCTAACAACTGGGTGAAATACCACAGTGCCATTCCAGCTGAATAAATAACTTTGTGGTCTGCCAACTGAATGGAAATGTGAAATGGGGTATAGTTTTGGAGCCAATGATGATGGGATGTCATATGAGCAGTGGTCCCTGTGTTTGCATTCCAATCAAAGTCAGCATTGGGCTGAAGAAGTGTAGAGGGATCACTAGGATCAGAGGAAGTCCATACATTGCCTGCAAATTCCATGGGTGTAGAAGCTTTGGAAGCTGTTGCTGATGCTGCTGGAGTGCTAAAAGAGTCCTGAGCTTGGTTGGCTGCTTGTTTAAGCTTGCCATTGTGCTTTTGGCAATTTTTGACATAGTCCTTGGCCTTGGAATAGACACTGCAGGAATCCTGGAAATGACCAGGCTTTTCACAAAAATGGCAGATAGAGGTGGAAGTAGCAGCAGCAAGTGCTTTGGAAACTGTAGGAGTCTCAGAAGCCCTGTGACAACAATTTGTCTCCTCTGTGATAAAAGACTGGTGAACTTTGCTCTTGTTCAAGGAGTCTGCAAGTAGAAGATTGAAATAAAAATCCACCATAGTCCTCTATAGGCAGAGATCTGATTAAGACCATGGAGGCAAGCTCAGCATCTAACTTGGCAATATTAAAGTCTGAAGGACAAAGATTTTAGATCTGCTGCATAGCCCCTTCAACTCTATTGATAAGAGTTTGCAGGGATTCATCCTCTGCTTTCCTGACAGAAAAGAAAAGTCATCATAGGCATTAAATCTAGTACCAGGATGCTGCTGCTGGTTGATTTCTTTCAGCTTTGCCCAGATAGCAGCAGGATCATGCTTGACACCAGCAAAGTGCACTTTCTGGTCTTTCTCAACAATAAGCCAAAGATGACCAGCAATAGATAGTACTTTGTCATCAAAAGCTTCTGCAGCTTCAATTTGCTCCTCTGAAGCATCTGCAGAGACTGTGGGACAAGTAGCAGTACCCTGAATGATCTTCCAACCTCTCTTCTGGGTCATCAGCCAGGCTTCCATATTGCCTGACCAACCTCTGTAGTTTTTGCCATTAAGTTTGGTAAAAGAAGATGTAGAATTTGAATTGGACATGGTCAAACATTATTGTGGGTTGGAAATATGTGTATGGTGTGAAGAGGGTGCAAATGTAGTATGAGTCACAAAAACTCAAATTTCTTTGCTTGAGCCCTCAGGAGTGTGTGTGCATTGGAAGTGGAGTGTATAGTAATGTAAAAGTTCAAGAGTACTAACTAAGTACTACTAGCTAAGTATCTGCAGACAATCCCAGTTGTGACATGATTCAAATCAACAGATTGACTACCATTTTGTTTTTGGGTAAGATAAAGGCTGGCCCACTGAAGTGCACAGACCCAACAGTTGGAAAGTCTATGTAACTAGGGGGGAGAGTGCAACATACTATAAGGGAAAAGAAAGCAAGATTGGGGACACAAAAATGCAGATATGCACTTGGATATGAATTGCAAGTGTTTAGAGCATGGGGCCCATAACTTGTTGAAATGGGAATTGCAACAGAGCAGTACAAAACTTGCAATGAGCAAAACATGCTAAGGCTGAGTCCTGGGGTAAGTAACTTATATTGTAAATGAGAATTTAGTACTGACTTGAGTCCTGGAGTGATTAACTGGGGGACTACACTTTAGGACTACAGGTTTATACACATGAGGAACACAGCAAAGCTATGTGCTGTGTATCTATCTAGGCTATGCTAGACCATACTACTATGCTAGGATAGATGGATATGAAACAAAGAATGAAAATAGATATGCTGTGCATCTATCTAGACTATTCTACTATTCTATACTAGCTGGATATGAAACAAAGAATGAAAATAGATATGAAAGATTAAGGTAGTATAAGAAAAGCTGTGTAGATTACTACTTCTAACATAGCTTAGGTTCAATGAGCCTCAATAAGATCTAAGTCTTTAAAGAGTTTTGAGTTCATCAAGAGTTTAAAGGACTTGGAGTTTGGTGAGATTGTCACAATGCTTATATTTGCTGAAGTCAAGCTGAAGAGTAAGACCAAAGTACAGAGGTCTACTAACCCTAGGAAAACCTGGGAATGAGTTGAGGATTGTTGGAGTGTGGGAAATTAACCTCCAGTATGAAACCCAGAGTAATTGCCAAGGTGGAAGTTCAGTAATGAAGCACTGCAGAGGGGTCAGGACTTGGCTTCAGTTTATAAGAATCTGCACCCTCCTCAATCCTAGATCCTGTATTTCAGACATAGGGGTTAATGAAGGTGTCTTGAGCAAGGGATTAGACTTAGAAAATAATCTTTTGTCACAACAGAGAGTAAGGAGGCAAGAGATGGAGAATGAGACTGAGAATGAGAAGAGCAAGGATATCACAATGTAGCAATTAACAAACTGAGCCCATATTATAGAGAGTACTTGAGTTTATATATGAGAGCAGAGATTTCTTTGCAAGGAGTCAAGTATAGAAACCATGTAAATGGTGGCTGAAATTTGTGGCTGAAACAGGGCAGAGTAGATATGAAGTACATAGACATGAGGCAGGAAATGAACCAAGACAAAAGGATAAAATGTTTTTAGGAGATAATATAATTGTGATAAGATAAAAAGAAAGGAATCAACAGAGATGTATGGAAATGAACAGAAAAAGACTTGTACAATTCAGAAGCAAAACTCCGGAGATGCTAGAAGTATTGCAGGGATGTGCTGGAAATGCACAGTAGTGTCCAGAGATCATGTGATGAGGACTTAGCATAGAAATAGGATATGACAATTACAATGGCTGCACAGAGAATGAAAAATGCTAGAATGGTTGCTTGGAGAGATGTGGAAAGCTGAATCTGACTGAATACTGGCTGGAAATTATGAGGATTAACTTGAGCATAGTCACTATTTCCCCCTTTAGGGTAGACATCCCTTTGTCTAGTTAAAGCATCAGGTTTTGTACCCAATTTACCAGGGCAGAAGCAAATAAGGAGGTTAAACTACAAGAGGTACTCAGACCACCAAGCTTGGCAGAATTGAAGTGGATCTCAACTCTGTGGGCTTGAATGAACCTAAAGGCAAAAGGCAAACCTGAAACCTCTAAACACACCACAAAACCTCAAAACAAAGTTGAAATTGCTTGTGAGTTTGTGGGTAGCAAGAATAAGAACTTCTTAAAAGACTTAAAAATCAAATTTGCACTTAGAAGACAAAGTTCTTCAGTTGATATCAATTCCAAGTACTTAATGTCTTCAGGAAAGTGTTCAAAATGAACTGGTTTGTCTTCAGGAGTAACTGTGGTCTTCCTTCAGTTACTACTCAAAATTTCAAACTTCTCTAAACAATCTTAGTGAGATTGGTTCTATAAAATTAATCAACCTTAGTCTGAGCTAAAAGGCTTCAGCAGATGCTCTGGAAGTGGTCTTCCTTCAACCAGAACTTTCAGAAGGTGCAAGGGTCTTCCAAGCAAGCACAATCTGACAGAATGAGTCACCCAAGGTCATTCAGCAAGGATGAACTTATACAAATTTGTCTATCTCAAAAACTCAGTCTTCCACAGTTTCTGAGAGTGTCATACAGGTGTTCTTTCCTCCTCTAAGACTTAGACAAAATAAACAAACTCAGAACTCAAGAAGGGTGGTCTTCCAACCCCTTCTGAGGCAATATCTCTTAAAATCTCTTTCTTAGTGAGAAAACCAACTCTAAATTATTCCACACAATGCCTATACTTCCTAGTAATGGCACTGGGATTAGAGAGCAATTCCTCCCTTGCCCAGTACCTCTACTAGCTACTTACATACAAAATTGAGCATACATATATAGAATCAAAAACCAAAAGGAATAAAAATGCAAACCATATGCATAAGGATAAAAATAAATATATCAAATGATTTTGGATGCTCAGTGGGACCTTGTCATGTTTGGGTATCTTTATATATTTATGCAACTGCCTTTAAACTGCATTTCTCCTTTCTTTCTGTGTCAAACACTTGATTTTTCCGAAATTGATTAGAACTTTATCAATAGTCTCTAGACCACTTCTCAACAATCAAGGTCTA
This sequence comes from Nidula niveotomentosa, assembly GCA_036937135.1. Classification (NCBI taxonomy): domain Eukaryota; kingdom Fungi; phylum Basidiomycota; class Agaricomycetes; order Agaricales; family Nidulariaceae; genus Nidula; species Nidula niveotomentosa. Next base: position 18,409 of record JASFDE010000221.1, on the reverse strand, counting down.
TAAATTACCATCACTGGATCCAATATTCTGGTTCCCCAAGATCCACCCTGTCTGAAATTATGTTTTTGGGGAGCAGAGTATGATATCTTTTGTTTTGTGTTTCACCGCTCTTTAATACTATTTATAGCCACACATCATAAGTGATTATTTATAGCATCTATTCTTAGTATTGCCTGCTGCAATAAAGATATCTTTCTGTAAACCACAATGTTGAAGCTAAAATTGTGATCTCTTCAGTTCCTAAATTGGTCTTAGTTATAAATTAATACTTCTGTCTTTATTTCATTTTTAAATACTGTGTAATAGTGCTCAAATGAATTTTCTTTATTACATCAAGTATTTATTTGTTTCTTCACAGAATAATTGTTTCTCTGGTTTCTCTTCATATCATTGGTTCAATAAATTGTTTTTAATGTAGTTATAATTATTATATAGTTATCTGACTGCTTGTTACAGCGCTTTTTCAAGTGGAAGTTGAATTTCCACTTGTTTCTGCTTTTATCTCTAACTTCAGAAGTGATCTGAGAGATGGCATGGGTAAAATTTTTCTCCCCATTTGTAGCTTTTCCCCTTGATGGTTTTTTTAAATGTACATGGTGAATTCTGTGCCAATATAAATTTTTATTGCTTGGTTTCAGACCACCAAGCATGCTAATATGGATTTCTTGTCCAGTATCAACTTCATCTGGGCCCTAGGCACTTAGGTAAACCAACCTCAGGTACTCTGCATAGCTAGCAGCCTGGGGCTCAGCTCCAGCTCTCCAGTATTACCTAGTGAGTTATTTTGGTATTAAAATCAAATAAATTTGCACAAAACAGGGGTGGCTGCATACCTGCCATATTAGCATGTAAGGACCTTAGTTGTGGTGAAATATTCAAGATTTTGTGATCAGTTACAATGTCAATTGGAGTACTGGAACCTTCTAGATAATGTTGCCTTATTTTGAAAGCTTTGAAAATGGCAAGGAGTTCCTTGTCTTGCATGTCATAGTTGAGTTCTGGAGCAGTGAAGGTTCAGGAATGGAAGGCTACTGGATGAATTTCTCCATCATTTGTAAGGGACAGAATAACACCTAGAGCATAGTTGGAAGTGTCTGTTTCAATGATAAGTTGCATGTCAGGGATGTAATGAGTGAGTATCAGAGCAGAGGTAAAAGCCTTTTTGAGATCATTGAAAGCAGAGTGGCATTGGTTGCTGAAGTCCCATGGAGTCTTTTTTTGGGTTAATCATGTAAGAGGAACTACAATATTGGAATGGTTAGCAATAAAACAATGGTAAAAATTGGCAAAACCTAAAAAAGACTGTATGTCTTTCAAACCAGGTGATAATTGCACTTATACTTGCTATACCTAATGATAATGGTCAATACCAAGTAGAGGTTGATGCTTCAGACTATGCCACAGGAGGAGCCTTGTCTTAAAAACAAGAAGATGGAACATAAAGACCAATTGCATTTATTTCTCATGTGTTAAGTTCCACAGAACAAAGCTATGAGATTTATGACAAAGAAATACTAGCCATCATGATCAGTTTATCTGAATGAAGACAATACCTCTTGGGAGAAAAGAATTATTCAAGATTTTCACAGATCATAAAAATCTTGAGTATTTCCAAAAACCTCAGAAGCTGAATTGATGACAAGCCAGATGGATTATTGAGATGAAAAAGTATCATTTCACTCTACATCATAAAGCAGGAAAACAAATGGCAATACTTGATTACCTCTTGAGATGAGCAGGTCATGAGAAGGGGATAAATGACAATGAAGATGTTATCCTGTTAAAACTGGAACTTTTTCAAGCCACTTTCCATAACATCAAAGGATTAGACAAAGATATCTAATCCCCATTCAAGTGATTGTCAAAGAACAGAGATAAAGTTATAGATAAATATCTCTCAAACAAGGAATCAGGCTGGAAAGAACTGGAAGATGGTACTATTTCTTGGATGCATCAATTCTATGTACCAAAAGGTAAGAAACTACAGGGAAGACATTATTTGTCTACACCACAATTTCACCCTTACTGGACATCCAGGACAATATAAAACCCATAAACTATTACAAGGAATTACTGGTGGCTAGGAATACAGTCAGATGTTTGTCTATATTTTGATAGATGTAAAACCTGTCAACAGACAAAGCCTAGATGAACAGCCCCTGCTGCAACACTGGTTCTAAATGAAATACCATCTAAATCTTGGGAAATTATATCAATAGATCTCATTGGACCTTCACCTGAATCTAGTGGCTATAATATGATTCTGGTAATTGTCAACTGGTTCAAAAAGGTGCCCAAGTTCATCTCAACAACTGATGATGTCACATCCATAGAAATTGCTAAAGAATATCAAGACCACATATTCTGCAATCACAGATTCCCATGAAGGACCATCAGTGACAGAGGACCTCAGTTCATGTCCTAGTTTATGATGGACTTATTCAAATTGACAAGAAATCAACAAATCTGTCAGTAGCATATTATACACAGACTGATAGACTGACAAAATATATCAATCACAGAATTGAATAGCACCTAAGGATTTTTATTAATCACTGACAAACTGACTGGTCAGAGCGGTTAGCCTTAGCAAAAATTTCCTACAATAACAAGGTCCATATGTTGATAGGGTTTTCCTCATTTTACCCTAACAACAGACAACACCCCTAGAAAAGAAAAGAACTGAGGACATCTGTCAAGTCATAGAGCACAATGGAATTTGTAACAGATATGACAAATATCTAGAAAGAAGCAGAGTCACCTCTAAAAGCAGCTGCAGAGACTATGAAGTGCTTCTATGACAGACACAGGAAACTAGTACAAGAATATAAAACAGGTGATTTAGTATATTTAGAGGGAGTTAACATCAAAAAAGATTGACCAGACAAAAAGCTGAAAGACAAACAATATGGATCTTTCAAAGTATTAAAGAAGATCTGATCATCAGCATACAGACTAGAACTACTGATCACCTGGAAAGATAAACATCTGGTATTCAACAAATTGCTTCTAGTACCATTCATTGAACCAGCTTTTGAATTGCAACAGGTACCTTCCACATTGCTACCTGTCATAGTTGAAAGAACTTAAGAATTTAAGGCAGAGTCAATTCTAGACTCTTGGATGAAATGCAGCAAACTCAAATACTTGGTCAATTGCAGGAGCTATTCTAAGAAACATGACAGCTGGAAATCAGTTGCCAATGTTGAAAACACCCCTGAATTGGTTGAGGAATTCCATAAAAAGAATCCCTCTGCTCTCCATCATATATTGTATTGGCTTACATTCATTCCACTCAAAAACCTCACAGTTCCTACTCATATTCCTTGAAAACTATTTGATTAGGAAAATGGCAAATGGACACAATCACCATCAGCATCATCATCCTCCTATCCACTGTCTTCATCCCATTCAATTGTACCTTTTGGCTCTACCTGGCAATCTATTTCCCCATTCTCTATCTGAGACTCCTCTGACTGGTACCTTGACTAACAGTGGAAAATATGATCAGAGAAAATAGGATGTAAACAGGAGACAGACAATGATTGTGTGGACACAATCCTTAAGGGGAGGGTAATGTCATGAATTCACCCTATCTTTTGGTGATTATCATTATCTTATCATTGGATCTTATCATAGGAAGATCTTATCTTAAGAACTGCACATGGGTTATGCATGGATAACATGAGGTGACTGTGCACAATGCAGACAATACACAGTTTCCTATTATCATACAATCAATTATTACTTACATGCATAGGACACATGTTACATAGTAGATTCTATTATTACTTACAATGTGTAATACATTGATGTGCTAGTTAACAATAGAAGTGGTAAGATGTAGATATAATATGTAGATATATGAATATAAAAACACAAACACAACAAAAACCACTACTAGCATGATAGCAGCATGCTCAAGGGGTGTAATATTGGATAGAAGAAGCAAATGTGCAAAGAACACACTTTAAATCAAGAATAACAGCCAAGAACTGCACTCAGGATGTCAAAGTTACTATCTGGTCCTTATGCCTTACTGTCATATCCCATTCCTCCCAAACTACACCTCTGGATTCTTGACACTCATAGATCCAAACTCTGTATGCTTTAATTCATCTCCAGGGCATTTATTCCTGTTTCCTTGTCACTTTGGTTTTGCTCCAAAGATTATTCTTCTAAATATTACAAGTCCACTTCAATCTTCACTTATGCTCCGCTCCACTTTGTCTTTACTCCTATCTCTCTTATCTCTGCTATATTGCAATCACCTTCTCACTCTCCTTCTATCTCTCAACCTCTGTCATGACTAAGGATTACATCTTAAGTCCAACTTTGTACTCTGGACTTCTTTGTTAACCCCTATGTCTGAAATACAGGACCTATGATTGAGGAGGGTGCAGCTTCTTATAAGCTGAAGCCAAGTCCTAACCCCTCTGCAGTGCTTCACCACTGAACCTCTGCTTTGGTGACTCTTCAGGTTTTGCTCTGGAGTTTTGTTTCCCCACACTCCAACTATCCTCTTTATTCTCCTCCGGGTTTTGTGATCACGTGACCTCTGGTCTTTCACCTCCAGAGACCATTTGTGACACTTACTTCCTAGCTAGTGCTCACTCCTTATTACACTCTTGTTTAATAAAATGCTTAAAAGTCTCATTTATTTGCAAAAATAATACTTTAAGTGTCTGAGGACTAGACTAGCATGCTCAGCTATTGTCTGTAACTCTGAAGTGCACTCTACTGTCTATCTGTCCCCTAGCTAGAAGAGATGCACTTTTTATATATGTAATATACCATGCCAGGAAACACACAATATACCAACTGAGCCAAAAGGCCACTATGACTGGTTACAGTCATAGGTATTCCTAGGCTATATATGTAGTTCAAATGCCACATTATTGCTGTATGTGACAATATACTACAACAGCTATATTATATCATACTCAATTATATCATAGATTACATAGTCCAAGAAAAACCTAAGACTGTGCTGAGTCAGTTGAGAATGCTCTAGACTGGATGACATCATTTGTTTGGAAATTTTCCATGCCAAGGAGAGAAACCTATGATATATGTCAGAAAGCATATGATTTCTCAGATTATTTTGGCTTTCCAGTACTTCAGACACTGTGGCTGGCTCTGAGCAGTCCTGGGGTGCTCCCCTGACTGTTCTTGGATTTCTGGCACATATATCCTGACACTCTGTGTCTTCTGTGACTGGCAGTGTTCATATGCATGGAATATTCAATTATATTGTGTATTTATTGATTCATTTATTATGTATTACTTAGGCCATGTGTGCTTTCAATCCCTTAGTGTAGTGAGCCACTCATATACTTTTGCTAGCTTGTAATCAACAGCTTGGGACCTTAGCTTCAATTCTACAATATACACTAGCTAGCACCATTTGCAATACAATATGAATCAATAAAAATTGATTTATTTATGGTTAGACATATGCTGGGCATATCAACATGAGTCATACATGTGCAAGACATGTGTAGAGTAGTATTTAGGTACTTTGTTTGTATTGGAAACCCCAGTCTTGAGCTGGTTGTTTCTCCACTAGCAATATAACCCACTCTTCTCCTATTCCCCCCTTCCACTCCTCTTTCCTTTGAGTGATTAGATGACCTTGACTTTACACTATTTAGAGTGTTATTGTTTATGTGTCTGACAATTCATGTGCTTGTTTGGTGTTGGTTGTGATGTCCTGACCTTGTTTGACATGTGTGGTTGTGGTAGGTATGTTCAGGATTCATTGGGGCTGTTGTGTTTATTCAGTATTGGTTGAATTGTCCTGGCCTCATTCAATATGAGTGGTGAACCTCTGTACTCATTCAGCATCAATCACATTGTCCTAAGCTTGTTTGACATGTGTGGTGGGCTGTTAGACATGTTTGGTTCTCATTAGCTCCTCCTGCACTCATTCAGTATACATGATAGGTTACTGGGTGTGTTTGACCCTTGTTTGGCCCTCCTGTGCTTGTTAGGCATGTGTGATGGACTGCTGCACTTATTTAGCATCAGTTGTGTCATCCTGGCCAGCCCATTCAGTGTCAGTTGCATTGGCATGGACTTTTCTTGTCTCAATTGGTGTGCAAGTTGGCCTGCTGGGATTGCACAGCATGTATTTGGCCCCTATGGGCCTTCCCCTTGTTTGTTGTGCCTATAGGTGATGTGGTAAGGAGGTAAGAAAGTGTGAGGCTGGTGTGGGCAGAGAAAACAAGAAACAGATACAGTTGCAATAATGTCTCATTACAGCCACTGATAAGCGCTCGGAACGCGAGATGTGGCACAGCCGGCATCGCGTTCGGACCCCGTGATAGACGCGTGAACGGCGAGAAGCGGGTAGGTCCTGAACTTACTCGGCGCGTTTGTTGTGCAATTGGCTGGTTGGTGTGTGCGGGTCTGGAGGCGGCGAGGAGAGGCCGGTGTGGGGGACTTTGTGAGGAGGGAGGTTGAGGGTGAGGGTACGATGAGTAGGAGCAATTTGTAAATGAATTGGCAGAGCATAGTACATACATATTTTGAAATCGTACAAAGACTAGCTGGGCCCGAGTGTGGCACTGGCGTTGGATGAGAGATACGACAGAAGACAAAGATAGGTGTGGTGTTGTGATGATACCCATCTATCACAGCTAGAACAAGTGCCAACCAACGGGCGCAAAGGAGACCACTGACATTGGGCGCTGGCTACTCATCGTTGTCCTCCTCGCGTTCTCTCCCACCTCTCAAGCCCGAGGGAGCTGCGCATCGCCAGAGATCTTTGAGGAAGAGCAAAGGCGGCAGATGGCAACGGCTCGGCTGCCGAGGCTCGTCTTGGCCTGCCTCAGTCAGGAACGATCAGCCAAGAAACTATATCCCGTCTGTTGCGGCAAGTTTGGCCCGTGCGCGTGACCTGGGGTTTGTCTGGGGGACCTCGACAAGTCCCATCATCCCTGCTTCTGCCTGTTCTTTCTTGTTTCCTCTCCTCCTTCGACAACGACGACGGCGGGGTCTCGTTCTTCTTGATTTGCTGTCTCTTACTTCTTGGTTTGTGCTCTTGGAATCCCACCCCCACCTTTGGACGACACCACCCCCCCGCACGCTACCGCTGGACCGGGAACTTGGCCGCGCAGCCTCTCGACCTTGCAGTTCGCCGCCACCGCCGTTCTGGACTTTAGGAACACCACACCCTAGGAGGGGGTCGAAAACCACACTACCGCCCCCATTTACTACTGCTACGACAAAAGCAACAAGGACAACGGAACATCGACTACGACAAGACACGAGAATGACGCCCGCGATATGGAAAGGCAAGGGCAAGGCGCGCGCGGTGTCTGTGGAAAAGAGGGACGATGGCACGGAGGGAGATGGTGGCGCGGATGGAGTTGTGCTTCCGCTGAGCATGGTTGGAGGTGGAATATTCGATGCGTGAGTAGTCGTTTTACTCTTGGCTTCGTGCGCGCTCTAGCGTTTCTTGCGGTCAGCCGTGTGTTACACCCTTCTGGCGTCACTCTCCGTCACGACGGGCAGTAACAGCTGTGCGAGCTGCTGTGTGCGCTCGCCCCAGCTGCCATTCGCGATCGTGTCACCCCCGCTCGACGCCGATCCCGCCACCGTCAGCCTCCTTTGCTTGATGAATGTGGGGATCGTCGGTGGCGGTCCCAGCTGATTTTAGGCGCCCGCGGTTAGGTGGCGATCATGTCGCTCGTCCTCTCGTCCCGGCTGATGGGGATGGGCATTCTCGTTCTGCCAAGTGGAGAGTGCTTCCAGCTACTCCTTCCCCACTCCGTTACTCTTGCTTCCCTCGTCCCTTCACTTGCGTTTCTCCTCCCACTCCTGCCGACGCTAACGCTACCCCTTTCGCAGTGCGTACACCCTCCCCGTGCAAGTAGGCCAGAACGGGCCGACATTCTCGTTGCAGGTGGATACAGGCTCTTCGGATCTGGTGAGTCAGCGTTCTATCCTACTGCCCCCTTTCGTTGCCCGCCAGCTTCATTCTTCCTTTTCCTGCGTTCTTCTCTCTTCCCCTTCTTCTTTCTTCCTTCGCCTCCGTCCACCCTTCTTCGAGGATTTACTTTTTCTGGATCTTCGTTCTGCTATGTACGAAATGTGCATCCTGTTTCCCCTCTTCCTTGTGTGCGAAAAGTGTAGGCCCATACTGGCACGGAGCTCCAAGTCCGCCCCCCCACCCCCTTTCGTCCTACTTCGTACACCCCGCCTGCGCTTCTCGTACCGACCTCCTATCGACATGTTTCTTTTCTATCAGCCCTTTTTTCTGCCATCTCGTTCCCCGCATCCCACTCTACTGTTCCGTCCCCTCCGCCTATTCTCTTCACCTCCTCCTCCGCTTCTCTCCGCTCTACATCCTTTCCTCCATCCCTTCCTCGCGCCTGTTTTCCTCTTACTTCCCTTTGTCCCCTCCTCCTCTCCTTCCCTCCTCCTCTCCTTCCCTTACTCCATCTCACAAACCTTAACTAATCTACCCCCTCCCAGTGGCTCGCCTCTGCCTCCTGCTCCTCCCAAGCATGTGCGCAGGCTAGCGGCCACCTCTACAAGCCGTCCAGCGCCACGCAGACAGGGCAGCAGTTCTCTATCAATTATCTCCAAGGCAATGTCAGCGGGCCCGTCGTGTGGGATCAGGTGCAGGTCGGGGGATATGTCATTGATACGCAGGCATTGGGTAAGTCGGTCACCTTTCGGGTTTGATAGGCTTTGTTCTCTCGTCCTTCCGTTTCCTCGTGCTGCTCGCCTCTTCTATCCCAGCGCTTTCTCCACCGTCACCTCTTTTACTCCTGTATCCGCCAGCAACTCTGTATATTTCGCCATACCTCTTGCCCGTCTTTCTTATTCTTTTTCACTAATTGTTCGCATGATTCTCTTCTTCCATTTCTTCGTGATGTTCTTTCGGTTTACTTTCTTTCTCTTTCTCCTTCTCCCCTTTCGTCATTTACTGACCCATTCTCCCAGCCGCTGCCGATACCGTCACTAACGAGCCCATCACCCCTCAATTCACTGGCCTCCTCGGGCTCGCACTGCCTCTCAACAGTATCATTGCCGAGCTCATCCCCCCCGTCACCACCAACACCCCCGACGGCGCCGCCTGGGCCTCTAATCTCTTCTCCATCACACCTTCCTCCCAGTCCCCCGCCGCGCACTTCCTCTCCCTCGCCCTCTCCCGCCCGGGCTCCGACCGCGTCCCCGCGCTCTTAGGCATGGGGCGGCACCCCACGGCGCTTGTCCCCGATCCGAGCCTGGTACAGTACTCCTCGCTGGTGGCAGATCGGAAGGGCAACTTGTTCTGGAATGCGGGGGTGAGAGCTATCACGGTGTATGTGAATGGAACCCCGATGCCGATTGCGCTGGGGAGGTCGAATACAGGCACGGCGGTGCCGAGCGCGGTGCTGGATTCGGGGGTTCCGCTGATTTTGATGACAAGGACGCTGGCAAATGCGGTGTATGGGGCGTTAGGGATTGGGCCGGGGAGCGATGGCCAATGTGAGCTTTATACTTTTTTCCTACGAATAAGCGTTGCTGATTTAGTTATTTGCAGACTACGTCCCATGCACAACGCCACTGAACATGAGTATCACGCTCGATGACCGCCCTGAAATTCCTCTCCATCCCCTCGATCTCACTGGCGAGCCGCCGCAGGATAACCAAGCCACCAACTGCATCGGGCTCATCCAAGCCGCCGATCAGCTCGCTGAGGCCAACTCGGGTATCGGGGATATGATCCTCGGCGTGCCCTTCCTCCGCAATACCTACACCGTCATGGCTTACGCTGTGCCCAACAACGACGGCTCCTTCCCAACTACTGTCAATACCACGAGCGAGGACCCCGAGCAGGGTGACACGGCGAGCGAGCTCATCAAGCCACGCCTGGGGCTGCTGAGCCTTACCAACCCGCAGACGGCGCTCGATGAGTTCCACACGGTGCGGGTGCTAAACCAGCCTCTGAGTCCTTCGGGGAGTGCCAGCTCGAATAACAATAGCAATGGCACCACGACGTTCGCAGGGGGCGAGAAAAAGCTCTCGGTGGGCATCATCGTGCTCATTGGGCTGCTCTCGTTCTTCGTGCTATGCTTCACCCTCTTCGGGATTCGGTGGTTCTTGCTCAGAAGGAAGCTGCGTGCTGCCAGCGCTGCTGCCGGGGGTGCTGGTACCTTCTCTGGCGATGACAAGCGTGATTTGGGCACATACCGTCTGGCCTCGCGGCGGGCATCGATGGAGGACGATGGACTCCCGAGCGAGGATGCTTTCAGACGGATGCGCTACGAGGAGTACCTGACACGGGAGAAGCCGCTTTCGCGTTGGTTGGGGGCGGAGAAGGGCATTGTTGTGGGGGAGTTCGGGGTCGTGGAGCAAAGCAAGGGCGACGATACGCTCGTTGGCTCAGGACGCAAAATGGAAAAGTCTCTGCCGTCAGTGGTGGATATGCAGGCTGTGGGGGCAGAGGACGAGGAGGAATCAGAGTCGTCCCCCGAGCGGGCCTATCACCAGCGCACCCTCACTGAAGTCGACGTCGCACACGGACGCAACCACAGTGTCACCCTGCCTCTCCTCCCCGGGCAGCTCTTTTCTGCCCCCGGTGACGTCGATGAATTTGGCGTCACCTCCAGCATGGCGGGTGTCGGCACCGCGGGGCGCACGCGCAGGATCGATCCTCTGAGAGACAGCGTGTCGAGCACGAGCAGTGCCAGCGCAGCTGCGATTTCGCCTCTTATCCCGGTTATTTCCGGGCAGCCATCATCCGCTGCTGCTCGACACCCTACTCCTCCGGCTCCTGTTGCTCGTGGACGGCCGCAGCGCACACCCAGTGGCCCACGCTCAAGTGTGGCTTCGCGCATGTCGGCGTCCAGCAGCGAGTCCCAGCATTCAAATTCGCATTCTCCTAGGTGATATCTCTCGCTTTTTCCTATTTTTTCTATTCATTCGCTAGCATACCTCTATGGATTCATCACACCTCGCATGTACGATACCCTCTCCCTTCTGTGTCTACCCGTCGCTCTTTTTCCACTCTCTAGTATTACTTAGCTATCACACTTCGCATCTGGGACTCTCGTCTATTCCAGTACATAATCATCGCTCGATCAAAACTATCGCTCCTTGATGAACTCCTAACTACCAGTAGGTAGGCAAAACGGAACTATTCGATGTACTAGTATTGTGTAAATATTACATTCATTTTATCCACATTCCAAACCACGTTCGGCATCAGTAAAAACAATCTATGATTTAAGATGAATGAACCTGGGCTAGACCTAAACGAACTTGACGCTTGGCATTCGCAAAGCCTTGATTGTTCTTAGGCTCCATGCTAGACAATGTAGTGTGTCGAAGCCCCCACAATCACCAACTTTCGGGCTAGTAATTTAAGAATGAGTACGTTTCAAGGGAGTAAATAACTTGACGATATACCAGCGTACAAATCATTCTTCTTTTACGGGCATGTTCTCCTAAACGTACAGTCAATTATGTACATATCAAAGCCCGGGTATCCGTTAGCATCTTCTGTAGTCTATATTGATTCGATGTAAACCCTCGTTATACCTTTCCGCTGTTTACGCATTGCGCTCAGCGGAGACATTTTCTCACATCAAGAAAAAGTTTCATTATTATAGAACATGTGACGAAAGAATGACGCTTGGCCAGCAGACATCTGAGGGAGACTCCAGCGCCTTATGTATTCAATATCCCCCGTACACTCGTCAAATCGCGCTTATCATGCGAGAGTACACCCTGCCAGTGTCCCGAAGCCGGAGGGACACTGCCCGCTTTCAAGGTGGGGGCAGTAAGACATAATGTAGTTGCTCGGGGAATGCGTCAGTGTTCTAGAGGCAGAGGTGCCGACCTTGGATCTCGGAAACTATGGGCGTCGTGCTGTCGAGCAGGTGGGCACATAGATTTTATTCTGAAAAGGGACGAGAACAAGGTTGTTAGCTGAGCCCTGGGACACAAGAGTAGATATGTACCTAGAATATATTCCAATGTGTTAACCGAACCCCACGTTCAATGTAGAAGAGCTTACTAGATGATGAACCCGGTAGCGTAGCAAATGAACAAGACGAACAAGAAAGACTCATCAAAACACCGAGACATACAGATAGCTCCGGCCAGGGGTGCTTCACCCATTCCACATGCACCTGCGTGAGGTGTGTATTGACAAGACGATAGGAAGTATCGGAAATACCAGAAAAGCGCAATAATTCGAAGGTAAACGTATACGATACAAAAACTACTGTCTTTAAGTACATAGGTAGATAAAATTTCGAGCCAAAGACTACATAATAATGCTATCAGAATGGAGGCATGTGAATTAATTAACCATAAAGTCTGCATAATGGTGGCTGAATAATGATGTGAGATGCATAATAAAAAAATATAAAATGCATAGTGTTGTAGTTTAAAAGATTAATTTGATGCTCGCGGCATCGGGCCGTTCGGGCCGCCGTTCTATATTTATATTCCCTATTCTTATTCCTCAACTTTCTGTATGTCGGCGATTCTGATTAGTGTATAAATGTGCGTAGTAGGTACTATAACAATATATCTTCTTCTACTCGATCTGAATACCACTGTAACCTGCAACACATAGGTGGGAATTTAATCGTTTGTAGAAACCAATATTCCAACAGTGCGCTCGCAAATTTGACGTCTGACTCTTGAACTTGAGACACAGAACGCTGGAGACGGAGAGACCAGAGTTGGAGTATTCTCCATTGCCAAGATAGGGTCGTCGTGCGATATTTATAGTTCGCACCAGGGACAGGACGGCAATTGCTGAGTACTCCACAGACAGTGCAGCCATCAATATGGTAGCGATAATAAGGTCCGTTTAGCGCAAATTTCTATTCTAAGTGTATTCTCACAATTTTTCGTGTATTTTATTTTAAGTAGAATACATATGAATTCATGCACACACACTTCTTTAGCGTGGAATGCCATTGAGGATGAGTGACGACAGAAAAAAGTGGTCGAGCTCCAAATTCCTGTATATTGGGGTAAGTAGTTTTGCTAAGGCGGCCGGAATGTTGGCCAGCATTATTAGTGCCCAACTATTTTTCATAGTAAGTCTTGTTCACTATCCATTTTGCCTTCATATTGACACCGTCATCTTCAAATGTCTGCGACAGCTTTGCCGGGGATGTACATATGTACGACCCATGACTTGCCGAAAATAGGGTACTTCTTTTGGATTTTCCCAATGGCATCAAACGGTAATGTTCGCCCTGGCACTCCGAAAACTTATCTTGGACCATAAAGAGATTCGTGCTATGGTTGGGATGCGACATACGTCACTCATGAATGCAATTCTAAGGGATGGCATAGTTTATTACACCCTGTAGCTATCACAATCGCATGAGCACTAATGTTACTCGGTTAACAGCGCAATCATAGTTTATATCGAGATAACTCTATCATGGCTGGCAATTCCGGTAAAATCGTGTCTAACTTGACGGTCGCTTCCCAACGTATTGCTTAATTCCACCTAGCAACTTCATCACGAAGTATCTGCATGTTTTACGCAGACACTCACGACCATGGTTGGTTATCGTTTGACATTGAATCTTTCTCAAGCCCATCATGAAAACTTTAGGCCCCGTAGTATATGGACAGCGGATTGGAATTTCAAGTATCGTACAAAGGTCACTGTGGAAAGATGCCAGCCTGAGGAGCTGTAGTCGATCTTTGATAAAATATAATTACAGCGCCTTCACGCAAAGTTGGATCTTACTAAAAATCTAAAATATCCTGTACACTACATACATAATACATATTAATATCGATAGTGCTACAGATTCAACAGGCCATCCAGGTTCTATGAGTGAAACACGAACTAAAAATTGTCGGAGATTTCCAAATGCTGTCCCGACCCCAGGCCCGTAGTAATGGTGTTTTCACGCCATTGCCGCGCTGCAGCCTTAGCAAGGCTCACGTTTCCGGACCGCCTCGAACAAACTCAATGGCACGCAGGTATATAAGCCATGGTGAAATCGAACCAAATTGCATTTCTACAGTGTATGAAACTCGAGAGAAATTTTTCCATTTTTCTCTAGTCCAAAATCTTTGTATTTTTTATTGGTGTAACGCATTGCAACATTGTTCCATCGCATCCTACAGTTATCCACCATCATTTGTTACAACGAAATTTAAATACCTAAATCAAAAATTTTAAGGCGCTCAAACTCCAATATTTTGGCACATCCGTGATCTATATATTCAAATTGTCCTTCTAAGTTTGAAGGACTTTAATGCAAAAAATTATCAAAATGTAGAGTATCATTGAGTGGTATCAATCAATAGGAGTAACTCCGAAATCCTCCTCAACAGACATGCAATTCTATTCCAGCCCTCAAGAACAATCCAAATTATTTGGACTTATTATATTCAATGTTGGTGGAGAATGAGGTACATTAAAAGTGCATCAAATAGTGGTGGTGTAACAAATGATGCTCAGTAAAAAAAAAAGTTGCCCATTAGTCAGGCAAATACATGAGCTGAATATATCCTTACTAAATGGCAAATAGATTACAAAAGTCTGACTTCACAAGCCATAGGCAAGTCAGCTGAAGGCTGAACCTCACTGAACCTTGAAACCAAGCCCCTGAACTGACCATGCAATTACTGACTTCAGCTGGCTTTCCTACAACTTGTGAAGTCAGGCATAAATAATATAATTACCATTTAGTAAGAACATAATCAGATCATGCATTCGCCTGACTTTGGCTTATTTGGACATCATTAGTGGGTGACTTTTGTTTTTACTGAGTCACAAGTAGAGACATTACTTGAGCAACAGAACCACCCATATTCATGACTGAGCCTGGTGGTACCTAGGTCTTGACAATAGAGTTGAACCCCTCTTAAGCCATCCCTCTGATAGCCCATAACCCCTCAACTTCATAGTGTGAGATGTTCACCAACTTGGTTCACAGGGAATTGCATACCATAACCTATAAGTCTGAGATAACACATAACCCATACCCCCCCCTCCCTTGCTAGCCTTGGGCTATGAGTGTGGGGCATCACAGTTGGATGGCATGGGAAAAGGAAGCTGAGGAAGTGGGCAGGTGACTTAGCAAAGGTCACAGGAAACAAAAGGAAACACACAAATGTTTTCTGGTGGTAAACCACCTCACTAATATTTTATGTGAAAGTTTAAGAAGGCCAATCAGCCAATCATCAGATAATATATCAGCAACTTGAACTTACCCAACTGCATGCAACATTGAAGCACTCTTGAGATCCATCAAAAGGAAACTCCACCTTGAGCAGACCAGGGGTATGAGACACACTATTTTTTATGTCATAACTACTCTAATCTGTCCTGTAAGTTTTAAAGATTTTAAAGATTTTTTCTCAATTGTTTTGAACATATTTTAGCACACCCCTTGAATCCCACAAACCCTCATAACCCCTGGGCTGTCCACCAACAGGTATGGGTTAAGAGGGTTTTGACTGTACTGTACACTGTCACTAATAACTTAACCAACAGTGACACTCTCCTTAGTGCCCATTAATACCAGGAGTTGAGTCCTGGGCAACTAGAAAGTGCTGTAACATATGTGCCATGTGCATGCAGGATGCATGCACATTTGCACACACTGCACACACCTTGCATGCATGAGTAAATATTTGGAATGTAAGTTTTGTTGGCAATTGCAATAAATGGCCTATATCTGAGCATGTTTTTGGTCTTATATTTTGATGTACCATCAGAGTAGTGCATTGTGAAATAAATTTTCGAAATTTTGGCCTCATTACTGTTATGCATGGAGCTACCCTACATATGGCAAGACCTTTTGTCTCAATAATTAAATAGGTATGTAGGATACATGTAGACAATATTATATGTAATTTTAGAAGAATCTATCCAACAATTCAGTTATTGCACTGTCATTTACACCCTTACTCCTAAGCATGGTGTTACCCAATATATAGCCAAGCCTTTTATGATAATATTTTTCTTGTAAACTTAACTTGTGCATGCACAACCTTCTCACATATGCATGCACTGACTCCCCTTTGGCACACACTTGCATGGACTTGCATGGACTTGCACACACATTGCACACACACAATAATTTAGTGCATACACACAGTATTTGAGTGCAAGCACCTTCTAAGTGCATCTGTCATGATGACTCCTCTGTGAAATAATTCTCCCCCTATTGTTTATTATTGCTTTCTGTTTACATAGCTTTTGACTATAGCATATTAAGTCTCCTTCTCCTTTCTTTGTCTTTACATTCAATTTGTATATATATTATATAGGACCCAAGTTAGTTGGTGTCTATATCTTGAGTGTAATTGTAAACTAATATGCATGCCAGTTCCCTTGCTCTCCCCCAAACTGACATTTGGACATCACCAAATGCCTTATAAGGTAATAATAAACATAGCCACATTGACACAGTGACATGAATGTCACAAAGTCAATGCAGGCTCATCAGCCAGGAAGGATTTGATGGGTGTCTGTGCTGTGAGAAGGTAGAATAATCTACAGAGCTTTGAAATTAGTTTAATTTAATATTTCAGTCAATAAGCAAAATTCAGAACAGTTCTAATACACTAATTCTCACAAAAAGGGAAGATATTTCACTTGATCTGTTCTCCCACTGAAACCATGTACCTACCACTCAATTGCAATCAAACATATGAAGCATGCACAGCTATTCTTGCACTTTGTATAAAGCTGCACACCCTTGCACACACCAACTTTTCACTTGCACACACTTGCACACACTTGCACACACTTGCACACACCTGCATGCACCTGTGAAAGGCCTTGGCCTTATATAACTCTTTGTACTTATGATGATAATGGATTTATATTGATAGAAGACTAACCCTGAAAAGGGGGATCATTCCTTTCTTCCCACCCTTTTCCCTACCATATTCTCCTGTAAATCACTGTACTACATATACATCATGCCTGCTCTGTTCTAGTGTGAAACCATCAGCTTGTGAGTTCTCTTATTAGTGTTTTCCCATGTGTATACATGGGTTTTCCAACCTGCATGCACTTGCATACACAGCACACACATGGCATGGCAAAAAACCTGTGCCTGTTGAGTCCTCCATCCTCACCTTTACCGGCCACCTCTTATCACACTCATCCATCTTCCACCATGCATCTACCACCCATATCCTATGTCTTTCCACTGAGGTCAATGCCAAACACTCCTCCCCATTATCAGAATATGAAGATGTTGTTGACAAGTGAATGGCGGGCAGTTCTACAAGGACTTGTGTGTCTAGGAAGCTTGTATGAGCCTGGCTGAAGGCCTCAATGTTAGTAAAGAAGCCCCTTTCTACCCTACCTGCTAACAAAATGGTTTGGATTCAACACCCAGATTCTGGCATCTGCAACCGTACTGTATGCACCGGAAACCCCGCTATGCACTGCCTTGTCACCGACAACAACAACATAGAAGTTATGAGGCAGCAAGGAGCTTTCCAAGGCCTACAGCTACTGCATCGATGCTGCAAGGCCGATTCCGGTCGGCAGACCTGGAAGCGAAAGGCAAGGTCCTCTGGTGACTCGGAGTCTGGTCCCTCTGCAAGCTTTGCCATAACCCATATCACTTTTCGACAGCTGTATACAACGTTTGCGACCCTCGTGAAGCTTAACGTTACATCGCCGACATATATCGGTCCTCATCCACAGCCATCGGGATGCAAGGCGGTGTACAACTGAGAAGAGCGGTAGTGTGGGCTTTGAACAGTGTCGTAGTGATACCGGAGGTTTCGGTAGAGGACCGCCTTGATAGTCATCTTGCCGCTAATGCACGCGCACTCGTCCATGCTTGAAGCTGTGCAGCGAGTATGCTACCACTTGCAGCATCAGCTAGATACCTAAGGCCCTGGACGATGCATTGCACGGATCACCACCAGGTTCCGTTTCGCTGTGAAGATGAACTCGAGTTCTCCGGTGAGCGTTCCTGTCTCTCATCTTCTATGTTAATTGCCATGGAAGTTCACTTCTCACTCCTGGTTACCATTCGTAGTTTCCACCAGCAGTCATTAAAGGATCATGAGCGGCCGTCATAGCTTTGTTGGCTGACTCTCAAGGTATACCCCAAGTTCCATTGTACTCCCAGTATCCTATCCTACCCGCTCATGCCGTCAACGCACTGAGTACTGTCGTTCCCGTGCTTGTTCTGGCCTGCGTTTTTCGGCGTATTTTCCATGGCTAATGACTGCGCCATTATATCCGAGCTTCCATGAACATGTTTCTCCAGGTCCAGATACCGCCCCGAGATTTCCCAATATTCAATCGTCAGTTGGCGCTTCTAAGTTTTCATCCTAAGTTACCTATCATCCTGGCTCTTGACTTCAATGCTAGTGGTGTCAAAGTTCGGTTCTGAACTTCGGTTCGAACCTGAACGCTTGTGAACTGAACGGCAAGTTCGGTTCA
>JASFDE010000220.1:0-24148 GCA_036937135.1 Nidula niveotomentosa | reverse complement strand
GTAGCACATTTGTATCTAGAACACCAGTCTTGAGCTGGTCTTTTCTCCACTAGCAATATAGCATACTCTTACTCCCCTTTCCGCTCCTCCCTTTTCTTTTGAGTGATTAGACGGCCTTGACTTTGTACTATTGAGAGTACATTGTTTGTGTGCCTGACAGTGAGCATACAGTCCATGTTTATGAAGGCAGCAGAAAACTTCACTGATGTGATTCCTGTGCTGGGTATTATTGTTGGAATATATGAGTATATCATCTAAGTAGATGGTAACACAAACATCTAATAAATCCTGGAAAATGTTGTTCATGAAATTTTGAAAGGCTGCCAGAGCATTAGTGAGTCCAAATGGGATAACTAGCCATTTGAAACTACCATAGCAAGTGTGGAAGGCAGTTTTTCCACTTGTCACCATCTGCTATGTGAACAAGGTAATCAGCATGTCAGAGATCTAGTTTGTATAGACATGTGCTTTCCAAGGACTATTAAGGAGATTGGAGATGAGCAGTAATGGATATCTGTCTTTCTTAGTAATTTAATTCAAACTGTGGAATTCTACACAGAGGTGGAGAGATCCATCCTCCTTCTGCAAAAAAAGTACTGGTGCACTATGCAAAGTGTAGGAGGGAGAAATAAACCCAATAGATAAAATGTTCATCAATGAACTCATGAAGTGCCTTTATTTTCAATTGTGATAACAAGTAGACTGTCCCAAGTGGAGGTGTGGTGCCTTCTGCAAGGTTGATTTTCAGATCATAAGGCTGATATGGAGTAAGTATATCTGCACATGCTTTGCTAAAAATGTTGGCAAACTCATAGTATTCCTGGGAAACATTAGAGAGGTCTATTGGTGCTTCAATAACAGAAGTGGAAAGACCAGAAACTGTCAGGGCAAAGAGATGGATGCAGAAGGTTTGTGATCCCTGTAATTGACTAGCACATAGAAAAGCAGAAACATTAACAAAAGAGATCAGCAGAGGGGGTGTCAGAGACTGGTGTAGGGGGTTGCTGAATGGTGGAGATCATTCAAACAGATGATGACAAAGACAAAGTGACCTTATGTGATCTAGAGCAGAAAGTTATAGTACTCAATTCCCAGTCAATCAATGGATTGTAGTGGGAGAGCCAATTGTATCCAAGGACTAGAGAGCAAGACAAGTCAAGTGGAGTAACATAACATTCTAATGTCATGCTTTCACCAGTCAGAAAATAGAGGGGGAGTGAACCTTTTTGGTGAGGAAAGTGTTTGAGGATCCATCAAACAGTTTTAATTTGATAGGAGGAATACTAGTAGTAGGGAGTTCATGTAATCAAGCAAAGGGGGTATTAACAAAGAAATGGGTAGAGCCAGAATCCACAAGTGTTGGAATAGAAATAGCAGAGTCAGAAATAAGCAGAGAGGCAAGATTGAGTTGTAACAAGGTTGAGTCAGAAAGAGCAGACATGTTGAGTTTAATCTCCTTAGTTGCACAGTTGAGTTCAATGCAGTCCTCAGCCTGTGCAGAGACCTGAGGACTGCTCTCTATTTTTCTGAGCTCTTAGAGCTGGAAGTAGAGGTGTCTTTCTTGTCAGAAGTGGTAGCAGCATGAGCCTTGGCCTTAGTGGCAGAAGTGGCTGCTTTGTTGCTCTTTTCCTATATGTCCCTGGACACCACAGAATATACACATGTTGTTGTTGAATCAGTACTGGTGTTCCTGTACAGTCAGCTTACTGTCTTTTCCAAGTTTGTCAGAAAGGTCAGTTTCTTTTGTGCTGGTTTTAATGCATTTGAGCTGTTTCCCTTATTGTTATTGTTAATTTTGTTGGAGTTGTTTGATGTTTTAAGCAGATTAGATTGTTGATTGTTGTTAGTGGAATTTTTCTTGCCCTTGTTGGAAGATTTTTCCAACTTGGTGGAAGTGTTCTCTGCACATGATATCTCACATTGGTGCTCCCAGTTGTGGGCATCAATAGTCTGGGCAATTTCTTTCACAACTGCAAGTGTAGCAGGTTTCCCACTCTGTGACATGATGTCTTTAATACAGTCAGAAAGACCTTTGTAATAGCAGTGTCAGAGAGTGGAAGTGTCCCAAGAGGTTTTAACTGTGAGGTGATTGAAATCAATATTATACTTGACAATGCACTGGTTATCATGCATGCAGAGATTGTCAAGTTCTTCTTCCACATCACCAGCTGGATCAATACTCCCAAAGTTGATTTTGAGCAAATGGACAAACTCTTGCCAGTTGTTGATAAGTGTTTCCTGCAGGATGTCAGGCTCAAACCAATCTAGTGCTGTCCCATAAAGGTAGGATAAAGTGGAATTGACCTTGGTGTAGTCATTGGAATAATGCTGATGATTATTGTGGAAGTAAACCATGCACTGTAAGAGGAACATAGAGAGTTTTTTAGGGTCTGTAACATCAAAAGTGTCAGGCTCCTTAGCCTTAGGTTTGTCAGAAAAAGAAGTATTCTTCTAACAAATAGACTTAGAGAGTTAGCTCAAGATGCAAGCAAGCTGGGGCTTGCTGTAAGAAAATTTGTCAGAAGAAAGGTTACCTCCATTGTCAGGATCATCATGGTTGCCACCTGGGCTACCCTGGTACTCATTGTCACCATTGTTGTTGTTGCTAGGTCCAGCAGGGTCATCTTCACTGTTATTATTGGGCAGAGACTGTAGAGTCTGGCTGGGTTTGGCAGAAGGCACATGAGAAGTAGCATGTCCTTTGCCCTTAAAATTGGAGCCAGAGGCCTGTGGAGGTGAAGCAAGAGTGAAACAAGCAGCTGTAGGGTAATTGTGAATGTGTGAACCATAGTAGAGAACTTGGAAGTAGGAATCTGAATATATTGTCAAGAACCAGATTTCCTAATAGTGATAGAGAACAGTATCTGTATACATGGTAGCACTACATCAGAAGTGTCAGTAGTGTCAGAACCAGGTTCTGAAAGTGACACTAGATAGAGTGAGCCATTGGCTTCAACTTATGCATTGCACCCTTCCAGTTCTCAATGGGTTCTTAGTGGAAATAGTTGTGGAAGGATAGCAGAATTGTGGAATGTTGTTGGAAATATGTATGAGAGTTTTGTGGATATAACAATCTTAGTTGATATTCAGATTGGGGTCCATAGTACAAAGTAAGACTACTTAAATACTTGTAGACTAATTGTAATAGTAAAAGCAGAAATAGCAACACTATAGTGACAAGTAATAATAAGCCTGTTGACATATAATAAAAGAGCAGAAGCAGGAGCAGAAAACATAACTAAGCAGAAGGGTGTCTGGACATGCTATTGTAATTAGTGAGTATCATAGTAATGAAACAATAGTTCACAGAAATAGATATCAGGATGTGGCAGAAGAATGGCAGAAGAATGGTGGATGGATGAGAAAATATCAGAAGCATGTCAGAAGGATTTGTGGGTATAACACTGAAACTAATACAGAGAGCATTTGAAGTGGCAGCACAGTTGAGATGGGAGATGAATGAAACAATGAAGAATACAGAGATGACATAAGCAAAATATAATAAGAGATCTGAGAGTGAGAAATAACAGAAACATGGAGTTTGACTTGTGTAGAACTGAATGACTCAGCCTGGAGATTCTGAGAGTGTCATGGGAATGTTTCAGAGATGCACAGAAACACACCAAAATGTTCAGGAGGTACAAGGAGTGGACTTGGGATGAATGGAATATGACAGCTTGAGAGCGAGGCTTCTGACATTGAGATCAACTCAGATCTTAAAGAAGAAGCTGAATCTGATTGGGAAAACAAGGAATTTGAAGAGTTTCTAATTCCTGAAGTATAGGGGTTGGATAAAATATTGTTACAGAGTGGTCCTGATGAAGGGATTTGCTGATGCCAAAGAGCTTGCTTGCATGTATCTTGATGCATAACCACCCAAGGTGATTTTCTAGTTCATTAATTGTTCTTGGCACTTCATGAGTGCATATCACAAAAGACTGACTGGAAAGGCCACAGTATGGGCTGTTCAGTACCAAAAGTCACATAGAGCAGTGACTGAAAGTGCTATGATGTCTATTAAGGCAATAATCAACTATATTAGAACACCTAGGGTACTTTAATTGGTTTTCATCAGGCCCCAAAACTTGGCTACCCTCAAATACTCATGGGAAAATTTTCAGACATGTGTTTTTTGATGTATTTTGCCTTCATGGGTTCAGATCTGAAGTCAATTTTGTTTCAAAAATTCTAGATCTTGAGAAATCAAATCTGTCATGTTTGACTGTCACCAACTGTACATGTATTTATCCACAGAAACCACTCTGTACCATAAGTGGGTGGACAAAATAAAAGCTGCATCAAATAACAGAAAAAATGAAGCAAAGTTACATTGTTACAAATTCTTTACTTTGTTATCCATACTAAATATGTGACCTTCTTTTCTTATTATAGACAATTATCACATGAACAGTTATATTTGGACTAGCCAACAATATTAACAGTAGCTATACTTAGTATATTGCACACAGACCATGGTAGTTTACTATTAGGAGACAATTGTATTCTGGTCTTACTCTCCAGCTTGACCTAAAAAAGTATAAGCCTTGTGACAATCTCATGAAACTTCAAACCCCCTAACAAATTCAAACCTCTTAGAAGACTTAGGTCTCACTGAGGCACATCAAACCCAAGCTTCTCCCTGATAGAGACTTAGTGACTCAATGACTGTCCTGCTCTAGGACATGTGTGTTTATCAACCACAGGAACCCATAAGTAACAAACTTCATCTTGAACTAATGACTTAGGCTTCATCACTGGAACATACATGTATTGCAGGCAGTGCAGTGCTTGAGCATACAAGTACAATAAAATATAGAGTGAAAAAAAAATACCAGATAACAGAAATGGTATCTGCATAGAAAGCAGCATTTGTAAGGTAAAATGAATTGATCAAGGATGGGTGAGTTCCAGGAGTATAGTTATAGATTGATGTTGTGGCATAATATGTTGGGAGCACATCACAAGTTTTGCTGGCACCATTCTAACACCTATGTGAGGAGATGGTGTGAGTGGAAGAGATAGCCTGAGGCTGTATTACAGTGCTTAGGATGGTAGTGATAATGTAGCCTACTGGTGGGCTGGCCATCAGGAAATTTGGGTGAGCCTAGTAATTCCAGGTAGAATTGATAAGTGGCTTTCATTCCAATGCTCTTAGGCCAAATACCACTATTGATTATAAAAGCCTTTCATGGCCAAGAACTGGCAAACAGAATGATGATAAATTGCCTAGGATTACCAGCTGTTTGCAATTCTTGCATTTAAAGATAACTCAGTAATTGGTACACCTGTTATATTGATTTGTGAATAATTGATCTTAACTTATCTACACTATCAAAAGATAGCAGAAGAGGCAGCTCTGATACAAGCTTGAACATTGATCAACATCTTTCTTCACTGCAACACACCAACATTAATGGTATTATCATTACCTTTATTTCCTGACATGATGTGCCAGTAGCTACTAGAGTGGAAGCTGTAGAAATAAAGAAAATCCTGCTCTTGGTGTCACTGACAACTTTCTGATTGAACTTACATAGATACAATTAGATTGTAGCTGTAGATCTGTGTGTTGAATGGTGGCATTCTATTATTGGAGATGGCACTCATCTCACGTCTGTCATTTTTCCAATTTGTGAGTTTGCAGAAAACAAGAGAGATTGTAGTTGACACAACCTTGCTCGTGGAGAGGTTGAATACTTGAGCCGGAGATGCTTACCATGATTTTTGGAACCCTAATGAGAAGGAATATGTTTGCTGGATGTATTAACTGAATGAATAAAGACACCTTCGAACTTTCCATGAGAGGACCCTTAAGAGATTAAGCAACTCACCAGGAGCCTGCTCATAGCTCGCTCGCAGTGAGGGAATTGTAGCTCCTCTTTGATGTCGAAGAGTAGCCGGTAATATTGGATGATTAATGGTATGTTTTATACCATATGCGAAGCTATTGGACCTATGAATACCATGCGAGAAAGTCTTGCTCACCAATCGGATATGTAATTATATTAATAAAACTATGAAGCACCAGATGCCTCATCCCAAATTTCGAAGGTCGAACGTCTCAGTTCACCCCAATCGAACTTAACGCTGCAATGATTCATCGTAGACATTATTATTGGTCAGCCCAGAAATGGACTGCAAGGTACATACGGTAGCTAAGTATTAGTCTAGTGTTAATTTCCGTGACTGAGGATTCTCGCGCTGGAGTCGTACGCAATAAATCACTTTAGGCTCACGGAGAGATGCGTTGAGATGCGTTGAGCCTGATTTTTCAAAGATGCCGTCAGGGTGTATGCATCCAGTTCAATATCAATACATTATGCATCAGTACCGTGCTGTCCGGAATATCACCTTGGAAGAAGTATATACGCACATACCTTCCCCTTACACTTCAACGGTTTCATACTTAAAATGGCCTTGTCAGCTATTGTTTTTATTCAAATTGATTGATAATAAGTGCACGCATTTTTAAAAGTGACTGATCGCCCGCCAATCAATTACTTACAAGGAACTTTATAGTTTAAAAAAGGTCCGTGCATTTGTTTATCACGTGGTTAGCATTAAAAAATAGCTGAAAATGCCCTTTTAAGTATGAAACCCCTGAAGTGTTACCATTCTGCCATCATGGAAGCTATAAATAGTGAGTATAAAGTATAAATACAGAGCAGATCTAATGCGCGAGAAGGGCAGGTCCAGAATAGAAAAGTATCAGTATCAGTGTCGCAGATGACAATGGGAATTGATCGCTGATAGCAGACGTACGCGATTTCACCGCGAGAACAACGACTAAATTAGCTGAAAGGAGTGTTGCAGGTTTGAATGATGGCCATTGTTCGAAGGATTGTCGTCGAGGGCTCAAGGAGGAAGATCGAGGATACATGGAGGGCGGCGAGAGCTTGAACTCTGCTGATGGAGTCGACAGGTACTCAGGATGCGGGCAGGCAATGTAGAAGGGCCAACATACAAATTGGAGTTACTTGAACCTAAGAAACCCAACTTCGAGAATATATTGCAGGAGGGTCGAATAGACGTGGTATGTCGAAGTTGAACATGAGCTTTTCTGAAGATATCATTTATTAGGACGAAGGAATGTTGCTCAAGGAAACACGCGGACGTACATACACACACTTTTATCTTCTTTCGATGATAAGTAAGCTCCCCACCCCAGCAGGCGCATTCTAAGTGGGCTGCGTGACAGGCAAGAGAACAGTGATGGTGCAACAACGTCGACAGAGACTGAAGGGATACCAACAACGTGCGCCGTCTTTATGCTCCAGACAGTTGGGCAGCGGGTCTTCGGAGAGAATGGGTACTGCCCGAAATCCATCTATCACAAGGTCCTGAAGATGAGTGTAACTTGAAGGAGCGGGCGCAGGATAGCTGCGGATGTCAGGGTTGAAGGTGGGCATAAAGAGGAAAGTTCCCGATTTAGAGCAAGGCGAAAAAAGCTTCCGCGGGTCGCGAGTGGCTACGGGTAACGGTAGCAGGGCTAAGAATAAGCCTCCTCCGCCATCTAATGAGCTCAGACAGGGGGTATGTTCGTCGTTGCTGCGGAGTTCCAACAGCAGAAAATGGAGATTCGAACCGGGCGTCGAAGATGGGCAATTGGGCAGGCCAAAGACAAGAGCATTGAGGGATCTTATAGATGGAGTCGACCGCGCTGCCGCCATGGATCCATACATTTGTGGGGGGCGGGAATGGAGAGGGGATCACGACAAAAGAGGCTAACGCGATGAGAAGGCGAGCTGAGATCTGGGGGAGGAGGACATGTGAACGAGCGATCCCGGTGGATATCAAGCGACGCTTCGGGAGACAACAAGAAGCCTGCTCCACCCTTCCATCGTCGTCCCTTCACCTTGTACTTGTAATATCCGCATTCCCCTCTTTTCATCCTCCTTACGCACGAAGTACTATCTGGCCTCGATGCAGCGCGTCTGGTCGACATACCTCGACTCGTCTGGCGTCCAGCGCGAGCGCTCTGGCAGCCCCAGCCCCCATTTGGTATGTCTCTGCCAAAACGCGCGGTGTTATTAGTCCCCATTCTGACCAAACTCTCCTTAACTTTTCCACCCTCCATCTCCCCACTCGGCTTCGCTCATCATCGCCGCCCACACTGCCTCGCTACCATTGGTTTTGCTGCGCTGCGTTGGACTTCGCCACGTTGCTAAATCGCCCTTAGATGGACTCTCCGTTCGTCTTTCTTCTCCACTACAATTCTAGATTCAGTAGCAGTAGCTAATGCTACATCTCCCAGGCGCTCGTCCCGCCCCGCATCCATCGCCAACTCCGCCCACTCAAACGCTGGCTCAACAAAGCACATCCTCACCGGCATGCACTCCATTGGATCATCCAATGAGTTCGACTATGGCCAGACAAACCTCCTGCACGCACCGCTGGCCAGCAGCAGCACAACCGCTCTAACATCTCCTGGCCCTACTCCCCTGCTTGGACTCGTAGGAAGCCCTGGTGCAGGCTCGAGCAGCGTTTCGCTGACGGTGAACTACTTACCGTCCAAATTCTCAAATACGCTACTTTCTCCTAGCGGCACAAGGAAGCGGAAGGGTGGAAAGGGGCCAATGGATCATGTGGTACCCAAACGAGGAGGCGGAGTGGATGCTTTTAGGAGCGGAGAAGCACGAATGCCCGGCCACGGGGTGAAGAAGCTACGCTGGACGAAGTTTAAGTGGATCTTGTTCAGTACGAACTTCGTGGTACGTCCCCTTCATCCCTATCACTGTCTTCTTGCCCTCTAACGCTCCCTTCCCTCCGCCTAGTTCTCGATGTACGCCATCACCTCCCTCATCTTCTGCCTCCTCACCTGGTTCAACGTCTGGACACATGCCGACGTCGTACGCGTCGGCAACCGCCCTGAGCTCATCATCTCCACCGTCGCCGCCGGCTTCGGGATCATCACCTCTGTCATCGGCTGGGCTGGCATCCTGCTAAACAATCGCTCCTTCCTCGCGTGGTACACCTTCCTCCTCTGGCTCGTCTTCGCCCTGCTTGTCACGCCCGGATACATGAGCTACAAGCGCCGTACGTTCAACCTCGAGGGCAAGGTCAACGCGCAGTGGTCCCGTTCGCTGGGGGCGGACGGGCGGCTGAGGATACAGAATGCGCTGCAGTGTTGTGGGTACTTCAGCCCGTTCGTGGAGGCCACGATTAGCCAGACGTGTTATGCGCGGAGCGTGCTCGACGGGTGCAAGCTCACGTACCTCGAGTTTGAGCGCTTGGTGCTCGCGAGGTGGTATACCGTTGCGTTCTCGCTCGTCCCGGTCCATTTAGCGGTCATGCTGGCGGGTTTGCTGTGCTCGAACCACGTCACGTACACGTTCGGCAAGGGGATGATGCCCGAGGCGTATAGGTTGAACATGAATAGTATGGCGGTTATCATGGACAATTATGCGACGTGAGTCTTTCATTTTATTCGATCCTATTTCTTCTCTTTACTTCATCCTCTTTCCTTCCTTGTTTCTCTATCCATGCCTCTTTATCTTCTCTTTGTCTCCGTTCGCTTTCTGGTTCCTCCGCACTTCATTGGACCTTCACCGTCTTCTCTCCTACCTCCGTTTGTTTCTCTACTTCCTACTGTTCACTGTATTTTCCAATCTTTTCTCATCTTTCTCCTTGACTATTTTCCTTCATTGTCTCCTCCCTGCATTCTGCATTATCGTTACGTCCTCTCTAACCCCCACCTTCTCCCTCATCTTTATATTTCCTCGTTCTTTTATCTATTCTTTACCGTCTATCATCAGATTCACTCTTACTATATCTCCTTCATTGTTTCCTCGTGCTGTTGTTCGCGCAAACTCCACATATTTATTCATGCACTTCAATTTTTTTATATTAGTTTATCCCTGTCGCATTTCTTCGCCGTGTCTTTCTTCCGCTACTTGTGTTCCACTACTCATCTTTTCGCACAATGTAGTTCTGCTAGCACACTCATTTGCCGCCCATCTTTTGTTGCGGCTTTATTCATTCTTGCCGCCGCTTTCTTCGTCTTCACACATGCCTTGAATCACGATGGTTCCACCTACCACCTGGTTTCTGTTCGCTTCACCTGCAATTGCTTTTGTCTCCCTTCCGCTCTTCCTTTCTACTTTACCGTCTTCGGGTGCGCTGCGTTCGGTTTCTCCTTGCGCTGTTTTTCCCCTATTACTGGGTCATCTCGTTTTCTTTCTTCTCTCTTTTTCTCCTTCCACCATCGATGGCTTCTTCTATGCCCATTCATCAGAATGTGCCTCGTTCTTTCATACTTCTTCCACCCTCTTTACCTCAATATCGCACATACTGATGCCCCGTCTTCCATCTATAGTCAACTAGCCGAGCAATATGGCTCAGATGTAGCCTCTGAGATAATCAAGCGCTCTCATTCCAACCTTCACCTCGACACAATGTCCTCGATGCCATATCAGCCTCAGGGACCTAGCTCGGGTGGCCACATTCCTGCAACGCAGAGTCATGCCAAGTACGAGAGCGTGGGTGGGAGAGCACCAGAGGCCTTTTAGATCCTGCGGAGGCTTTTCAGCCGCGGAAGAGTGGGTGTTTTGGTGGCGCTGATGTGATCTACATTGTTTCAAGCCACTTCTAGATACGTTACTGATCCCTGAGTGACGTTGATTCTGTCCGACCTTCGCGCTCCCAACCATGCCATCCGTCCAAATTCATACCCATCCTCCTATTTAATTGTTGCCCTTCGCTTTATCCTCAAAACCTAACTCCTCGGCTTTATCACCCCATTTCCTCATCGTCGCGCAGGTCGTAAACATCGCAATATCTTTATTCGCCCTTATTTACTGTTGTATCTTCGCTAAATATGAACGGACTTCACTATACCCGCCTTAACTCATCATGTCTCTAAATCTTCACCTCCGCTGCTAAAGTATATTCTATTTCCCCCTACCTGTTCCATCGGATTACTGTTGTTCGTAATATCACCGCTATTGCTATCTTCGCTCGTTTTGCTGGTTGTATTTAAACATCATATGGATCTATTTATCTGTCTACTTATACATTAATTTAGTCGATATACCTGGTTTGCGTATCCTTGATAGCACAGGAGATGAGTACACCCCATGTTTAGAATACCGTTACAATTACCTCGACAATCTGTTCGCTTTGCTTGTCGTGTCGTCTTGTTTCCATCGTGCTGCGATTTTTAATGCATACCAAATATATATGGCGAGAATATTTTCACTAAACTACCATTTACAGTCATTGCAACATCTTCCGTTGAAGAGACGAGAATTATTAATCTCATATATTTGTTACGAGCTCTCCATAACCCGTGCTTACAGACATTGACTGTACTATCGATTCAATGAATACGAAAGAGTCAGTGAACCAGAAATTCAAAGAATAAGCAATAACTCACGTATGCGTTTGAGACCTTGCAAGTGTAAGGGGCAGTGCACACTATTGAAAGTATTTAGGAACCGATTAAATATCAATGAGAAGATGGATTCACCTGTCGGCCCAGTGTACCCGATTCCACCACACTGTGCGTAGTGAGCAGCAGTCGCACCGCTCGGCGGCGCAGTTGATACAGGGGGAGTAGAAGATACGGTACTAGTGCTAGTGCTACTGCTAGTGCTGATAGAAGTGGTGGTGCTGGTCACTGGCTTGCTAGTAGTGGATCCACCAGGAGCGAGGTTGCTCAGGCCGAACCACGAAAGTGTGTCGGTCTCGTGCTCTGGTACCGTGTGGCCTACTCCTTGAGCAAGAATAGCCTGCACGTTGTCACCGAAAGAGGCACGGGAGTAACCGGATTGCGGATTGTTGGTGAGGTTGGACGTTGGAGTCGCGCTGACGCCGAAGACGTTCGTCCACTGTTTAATCTCTTCCCAGAAGTTTTGCGGGTAAAGAGTAGTGTCGCTGCGAATAAAGGTAAGAAAACGAAAAGGACCAAAAGAGTATTGAGAAACATACACGGTTCCGTGCCAGAACTGCACCTTGGGCCGAGTGCCTGTGAAGCCTGGGTATCCGGTGCGAACCAAGTCACCCCACTGCTGGGCAGTCTGGATCAACTGTCCATTTGCGCATTGGTTGCTCCATGCACTTGTTCCTGCGAAACACCCATACGGGACGCCGGAGTACAAGGAACCAGCAGCGAAGAGATCAGGGTACGCTCCCATAAGAACGTTCGTCATCATTGCTCCCGATGAGGTGCCAGTGGCGAAAACACGGGTGGAGTCGACGCCCCAGTTGGAGATCGCGTAGCGGACCAAGTTGGCAATGCCGAGGGAGTCTCCACCACCATTGTGAGTGAGAGTGCCGGTGCTGTGGACATCCCAGCACCCACCAGAGGTCGGAGCGTTAGGATATACAACGATGAAGCCATGCTGGTCGGCGAGCTGAGCGAGATTGGTACCAGAGAAGTACGCCTGCGCAGTTCCTGTGCAGTAATGCATAGCGATGATGAGAGGAGTGGGGATTGCAAGCGAAGTGGGCTTGTACAAGTACATCTGGACATTGGTAGGGTTGGCACCAAAGTTTGCAGTGACCTGCTGGAGCGAGCTCGTGAGAGCCTGCACGGAGGTTGCTGCTGCTGCCACTGCAACAAAGAGCGACTTGAAGGCGAGCATATTGACTTCAGTTGATGAACTTAACT
Source organism: Nidula niveotomentosa (assembly GCA_036937135.1). Classification (NCBI taxonomy): domain Eukaryota; kingdom Fungi; phylum Basidiomycota; class Agaricomycetes; order Agaricales; family Nidulariaceae; genus Nidula; species Nidula niveotomentosa. The sequence continues at coordinate 11,538 of JASFDE010000220.1, read as the reverse complement.
TACATGACGGGCTTTATATCGCGATAAAGGATATAAAATGGCGATTTATCGGTTCTAGCAGTCTCTTTCAAGGGCAACGTATGTCAGTCAAGTGATTGAAAAGGTCAGGCGTCGCCGATCGATGTCGAAACAACCCCCACATCGCTAAATTCTAAAAAATGCAAAACGGTTCTTGTTCGGAGGTCATTCCTTCGTTCCTTATGAACCTGCGACACGTTCTTCCTTCGAAGATCAGTTCCTCGGTCGCGTGGGTCGGCACCATTGAGTTTACGGACCTTTGACGTTAGATATGTAGGTGATCTTTTGTTGAGACGAATTTCCGAACTTCTCGAACGTGGACATCTTTATCCGACCTCATTCCGTGACCATGTATACAACGGTCCGCTGAATTCCGCTTGAAAAAAGGCTTGGCAAAATTTACCGCTTGGTGTTTAGACGAGATCTATGAGTTCTATGTGCAAAAAATTGACCTGGGATCAGATGTTGTAGTTTCTCGACAGTGTCGACACATAAATAGATGAATATAACTGTAGGGTTTCACGAACGGGAAGAGCGGTCGTCAAGAGTGAAAAGAATGTTTCCCCTTGACACGCCGTATGAGGCCAGGACTGCAAGAAGAGTTGACGCGATAACCTAGAACCAGAGCGGGTTGAACGGACTGAGGAAAAGGACTTCACCTCCGGGAGGAACAAATACCATAGCAAATGCAGTACGTCTTTGAACTCTTGGCGATATCTATAAATCGTAAGTTGGTACGTGGAGACGGTCAGGTCGGGCAACCAGAAATTGCCGTGGCTGAGCGTGGTGAGCCTAATATGGTATTACGGTGGAACCGCAAGCTTCACTTGACATCAACACAACTGTCAGATCATGACACTGGCTATTTCCGACCTCTGGCATCTGAGCGGCATGATCAACTCCGCTAGACGCTGCCTGTCCTCGATGCTAATTCATGTTATAGCTCATGTACAACAAACTGATTATTGGAATAATACATATAGATCAACTTAGATATACTAAAGGATGCCGTATACAAAAAATGATGAACTACCGGATGGTAATAGAATTTTACATCCCTGACCTCATCCTCTGCCTCCTCCTCAAGATTTGTGTGTTTCTTCATCTTGGGCTTTGGCAGTGCCTTCTCTTGATAGTCAGATTTCTTCGGCTTTTTGTGCTCGTGATCCCAATCCTTCAACATCAATCCAGAAGCCTTGCCTGTCTTTCTTGCCTCATCCCACATCCTCAAGTCAGATTTGTACTGTTTGAGTAAGTCTTCATTTTGTTTTTTCCTCAGTTCTTCATTCTTTTCCCATTCCTCCACCTCTTTCTCATGTTGAGCCTTCAATTGCTCACAAGCCTCCTTCGTGCACTGGGCTTCTTCCTCTGCACACTCATGCACTTCCACCACTTTTAAAAATTTGTCAGCAGTGAGGAGGTGGGGTAAACTGTCACCATTGATTTGACCACCCTTTTTCCCCTTTTTTTGCAGCCTTAGTCTCTTTGGCATTAAGCTGATGACGGACTCTTTTGCAGTAGAGTTGCTGTAAGACAAGTGCAGCCTGGAGCTGGAGGATCTGGCCTTTCAAAGCCTTGTTTCTTGCAATCTTTTCCAGCAAAGCCTCCTGCAGGTTGAGCTCAAGCTTGGTTGTCGGTTTTGCAGTGAGTATGTCAATTTGAGGTTCAGGATTTGACTGACATTTGATAGGTGAAATCTGCATTGTAGGTAGATCAGGTGGCTGTGATGTTGACTTAATGGGGAACTCTGAGATCAAGAAACACAGTTCTGTTGAGGTGATTTGAGGAAGAGCTGTGCAAATTGGCTGAGGCAGATGTACAGGTGTGGTAAGTGGCATATTTTGCACTCCATCATTTGCAGGATTCACAGGCTGTTGTAGCATGTCAACCATAAGATCTGTCATGATCTGGATGGTGGGTGAGGGCTTGACAGGGGTGAAGTATCAGAATGAGGTGTCCTTGCTCGGGGCTAGCATCTTGGAGGAGATGACATTGCAATTGAAAGGAACAATGCCTGTTTTACTGAATGCCTTCTTGATAAGATCTGGCTTCAGGACAGCAAGATGAGTCTCCCCATAAATTTTTAGAAAGTTTTCTTTTGAAATTGTTTGACCAGTTTCTCTGTAAAAAGCATCATGTTGTATCCCATATTCAAGCTTGACTGGACTGAAAATGACAACATTGAGCTCTTGCCAGATATGTGTCCCATGTGAAGGATAACATGCAACTTTGATATTGTGTGTACAGCAGTGTTTGAGAAAGCCACAAGTGACATGTGAACAGTGACTATCAACATAGAGCACACATGTATGACCCCTTGCTAATGCCTGTGTCTGCTGCTCAAAGTGCTTTGCATATTCAATACCAATCACATTGTCAGTCCAGCCCTTTTGTGAATAACCCAACCTTGAGTTACAGTACACAGTAAGGATTGCTCTATGCTGCATAATGGAAGATGCACTCATAGAGCTTGGGCAGGATTATCCTGTTTCCATTTGATGAGGTAACCTTTTCTAGCAAATAGAACAACAGGTGGAAGAGCATTACCATTTGCACCAATAGTTACCAGGACAGTAATGTTTTCTTGTGATCCTGACTGCTGCTGATACTGAACCTTTTTACCTGCAGTGCCAATAATTTTAGCAGACCCCTTGTATCCATTCAACTGGAGCCTGGCCTCATCCATTGCCCATGTACATTGGGGTGCAATGGGCTCTCCATTATCTCTGCACAACTGAAGGTCCTCCACAATGTTGAACCACTGCTTGTTCATTCTGGGGTTAGCAGCTTGGCTGTGCAGGCTGTCCAGTAACTGTGCAGTGTAGACATGAAGTTGGTCACTGTGCTTTTCAACAAATCAGTGCATCCATTGTTTTCCAACACCAGAGATGGGGAATTGGGAACCATAACAGGCACAGAAAATTTCATCAATTTGTTCCTTCAATCATTGATGCTCAAGGCCAAATCCTATGTTTCCTGTCTCAACAACATACTCGATGACCTACTCTGCCTCCTCTGAAAACTAACTCTTCATAGCATTGACTTCTGCTTTGCTTCTGCATCCATTTGCCAGATTACAAAGGGTGTTGTGGTTCAAGGTGATTTTAACTTCATGCTTCTCCCAAAATTCCTTCTCAACCATTGTACAGACCTTTCATAGTCCAAGTTGCTTTTCATGAGCAGGCTTTCCTTGCTTCTGCTGGTATAAAGCTACTGCCTGAGCCATGCATTTGGCATGTTCCTTGCAGTAAATCTGCTTTTTCTTTGTCTGTGAGAGAGCTTTGCATGCAATTTTGGGGAGTCTGGGTGAGCTTTGAGGTAGCCAGTAGACAGTGAAATGTGTCAAATATTGCAAGCACCTGAATTCAATATATTTTGAAATTTCTGCTGATATTTCAGGGACTCATTGCAATGTGTGACAGCCATTAAGGAGGTCACATTTGTGATGCCATGCCTCATGTGACCTCTCAAATCCCCCCCCTCTTTTCAGAGTCTATACAAGATTAGTGGTAATGGGATTAATGAATCATCTTATTAAAAGTGGGATTGGCTTACTAATAGTGGGATTGATAAACCAATAGTGGGAATGGTGCTCTATAGTGGTATATGCAGTTGATAGTGGGATTGGCATATCCAAATAGATTTATAACTCTGCAAGGCAGCAGACTCAAACTTAGCAGATTCAAGTCAGAACTTAATCTAACAAGGCCAGTGTGACAGAAATCATGATGACTGACATACTTTTCAATCAACAACTCAATAATTGCATGGATTAATCAGTGTGAGAATGAAATAACACAATCTTAGTATATTTGAGTCAGAAATTAATCCAAGAAGCCAAGCATGCTACAAATGACTGACAAATTGTTCAATAATCACATGTATCACTGAGTGCTGAAAATATTGCTCAGGGACTTCACTGAAAATGGACAACTACCTGATGACTTGCATCCATTTACTTCCCCATAGCCTCAGCAGTCCAGTGAAATGTTCTAAGGAGCTATGAGTTCTAAATTAAGTTCCAAGGAAGCAAACTCCACTAGCTGCAGTTCCAAAGAGCTAAATAGGATGTATATAGTGGGTAGGCACAGAATTATCATGTTGTTATCCAAGATGGGAGAGGGATTAAGAGCAAAAACACCAAGTTCAAGATGATATTGAACTCCCTAAGACAAGATGAGATAATGTGAGCTGATGGGAATGCCTAGATTCAACTGAGGATCAACTACAAGTCTCTGAGTAATTAAAAACTATGTAGAGATGAGTGAAACAAACTGGAAAGGAGATGAGCAGTTACCTCAACAGGGCAAGGTATGGTTATTGATGCAACAAGGTGAAAGCCATTGTTTTCAGGGCATTCTTAACACAAAAGGGAATGGAACAGAGGTGAGTGATTGCCTAATCAACCATTTTAGTGAAGTCCCTGTGGGACAATTCTGGGCATCTAGTGGTATGTGAGAATATTGAGAGGGGCATTGATAACAGGATTCACCTCCTCACATATCACTACCTAGTCATAGCTCAATCTATTCAATCATCTGCACATCTAATTTCAAACTCATTTGACTAGGTATTTTATTGAAATTTCTCATTTCTGTTCTCCATTTCATGCCCCTTCCATTCTCACAGTGATTCACTCTAACCCTGGTTTTCATTGTCTTATTGTTTCCCAAATTTGACCTCTAGGTGGTCTTTAAATACCAGGAGAGCTGTGGGAGCTACACAGTTGAATAGATGTGTTCCCTTCAACTCACATCACCTTGTCTTGTCTTACTCAATCTCTCTCATCTTGGCTACATGGCAAATTTTGGTGTCACCTTTCCCACTGCCATCTGCACTGTATACTCCTGCATTGATTGTTGCAATGACTATGAAGATTTCAGAAATTGCAGTCATAAGGCTATGTGGCTATTGCAAATTTGTGAGTACAATGGCTTTTACCTGATTGAAATAGATATATTTATTTCAACATTCAAGGCCTTTTCTGATACACTCTTCAAATCATCCCATGTCCCTTTTTTCTCTCTTGAAAACCCCAAGGCTTGGGTATCAATTCTTGGATATGAGCTCTATCAAATGTGGCTTGAGAACTTGGCAAATATCTCATCAGAAAGTCTGTGTGGGCAAAACATTGTCAACACAGCAACCCCAGGAGACATCAAGCAGTATAGAGACATTGTAAGCTTGTAATTTTGGGCTTTGAAATTCTGATTTAAAATTTTCATAGATTACAACACCCACATATGCTGAAGATAAATATTTATCCATCAAGAATACAGCTGAATGGATCCGACCAATTGCATTTGAAGCCTGGACACTTTGGTTCAAGCATGCCACTTCAGCAGCCTCACATCCCTGTTCTTGGATGTCATCCACTATTACTTCCTCCAGTTCATGGTTAGTTCTGACTAAATATTTAATTCGGACTTTTTAATTGATTTTTCATTTCATAGTCCAATGTCAAGAATGTCCCAGACATCAGATGTTGCCTCTGACAGTATCTTAGGAGATTCTCACAATCCCATTTCCATCTCTGATGGCAATGAAGACACATTTATTACTCCTGCCCAAGACAGGAGGACTAAAACCAAGAAATCTGAATGATACCACTACCATGAAGTCAAACCTGAGCTGGGGGATGATTTTTCAAAAGAGTTTCTAATAAAATGTGAGTTCTCTTTGTAATCTATAAATGGAAAACTCTGAATTTTTATCCAGAAGGTTCACACTTGATGTCTCCTGAAATTAATTTCTTTTTATCATCTTCTATCTCAGCAAACAATAAGAAATTGTCTAATAAGAAGGGGAAAGTACCCCCAACCAATCATGTATCAAAGACTAGAAGCTCAACTGGTCATCTCAAGCTCACATCTAGGCTCACAGTCAATTATCTTTCCATGACTATTGCTCTGCCATCCACATGGACAGTCCCACAAAACAGATCCACTACCTTGCTTGATCTATCATCACTGGAAAGCTTACTACTTAAACCAAATGGGGAGGTCTATTTGATTGATGGTTTAATTTGTGCAGAGGTGCTCTGAAAAATTTTCCCCATCCAATTTTGAGCTCATTCAAGTTTTGTTTCTATTAGGATCAGGATTTGTGGGGAGGATCATCTGGCCACCACAATGGAGATGTCCATGTCTCTGGCTTTTGTCAGGACAATCCAGACCACACTGTATGGTGCCACCAAGCTCAACTGACATGTAACAGTCTTGACACCTGTGAATTTTTCAACAAAGACCTTCTTGCAAATTGTCAGCAATACAAACCAGATGTTGACAAAATGCAAGGGCTCTGGAATCACAATTTGAATGCCAATGAGCATGAGGCAGTTTCAGCCAGCAGTATTATGTCTAGGTATGTCCTCCTGGGCCCTTGAATTAATGCTCATCATCACTTATGATGTCTTGCTAGATTCTACTCCCACATAATGGAGCTAAAATGCCAGACTCCTTGCTCAGGAATACCCATAATGCATGAGCATAGTGCTGTAAGTAACCCTCTTTTTTTTGTCTTGCACAGCAGTAATCTATATGTCAACCTGAAGGGCTGATTGAAACATGGAAAGGATTACTTCATTGGTTGTTCTGGATGGAAACCACTGGAGGCTGAAAAGCATTGATACCTGGCTATTCCATACAACATTGATGAACAGGAGCTCAAGCATGTTATGGATAATGCTGGGGTTTTGCAATCTGGTCATGCTACTTGCAACAAGAAATGCACATTGACTGTTCATCCAAAAGTTGGATTGAAGACTTGTTGTAAGTAAATTGATTCCCTGTGCATGATAAGTGATCTCAGTATTTTCTTTAGCATTATTGTATAGTACCAATGGCAAAATCTCTCAAGGAAACATTGTCCAGCAAAAATGCAATACTCAGATGATCATCTTTATCCTGTTAGACACATCTATTCAAAAGGCAATCATTTGTCTTTGGGGTGCACATAACCATCCTATGCATCTGAAGACCAAACCAAGCTTGGAAGACAAACACCTGCTTAACAAGGCCATTGAGGCAGTGGGGAAGAGTGGACTTACCATTCAGAAACTGATGAATGGTGCATTATCTCTAAATAAGATATGGAACATGCTGACCTATTTTCTTTTGGAAATAGCATTGTCAACTTCTGCTATCTATGGTGGAAAATCAATCTCAGTTGCAAGCCTGGCATACATGAACAGGCAACAATTGAGAGACAGAATTCATGACTGAAAAATCAAGGACTATCCAAAAGGAATGGGTTGGGAAGGTTTGTATGCATACCCCCTTTTTCATACCACATTTCTGCTTATAACTCATTTTCAAGGGCTCATGCACAAGTTCCTCAATTGGGAATCTCTCCTTCCAATCACTGAGTGCTATATTCATGCAGTTATGGCTACTGTTGATGCAAGATGGGTCATTACCATGAATCCACAGCTTGCCAAATATATTCATAGCATCCATTACCTGTGCATTGACTATATGTTCAAGATGGTGAAAGGTGACATAGATGAATGGGAGGTTGTCAGGTTCTTAGAACATTTTAAGTGCTGTAAGTCTTCTCTGAATTTGAACCTGCCCAGCACACACTCACCTTATCAAACCTTAACCAGGAGTCACATTGGTTTGATTCTACTGTGATAGAAACATGAGAACAGTGTTTTCTTGGCTCTTTTCTGAGCTTTTTTGAATTGTTCCAGAAATTACAGGGCTAATCTTGAAGTTCTTTGCTTTCTTTCCAGCTGATCCCAAGGCTCTTCTCTGGGCAATCATCTTAGATGCTGAAGCACCTCAGGCACAGGGATTGGCAGATGAACTGCTTGTATATGTTGCCAAATATGCCCCCAAATATTTGAACTGCTTGTATATGTTGCCAAATATGCCCCCAAATATTTGAAGAATGTGCTGAGCAGTCCAATGGAATTATTAATGATGATATTGAAGACTTTTTGCATCCATTTTGAGTGGTGAGTTCAAACTTGATTGCTCATTAGTCAATTTAAAATCTTCTCCCCCTTTAGAAATCTTGACAAGCTTCCAATAACAGTTCCAAAGGAGGTAATCCTGTGGTTAAAGGGATTTATGGGTCTGAAGACTGAAGAAGAAATTGATGACTGGCATGTGTTTTGTTGCAGTGTGCCAGATAAATCTGTTCAAGGTAGATTTTTTCACCAGCCAAATGTGAGTGCAATATGTCATATCTATTTTTCAGACTGGTATCATCACAAGGTCAACTATCCTTGGCTTTTGCCATCACTTAACTGCTTTCTTTCAAAAATGGACAACAGGAGCTGGGATTTGACACCCTGCCATTCAAATCTTGCTGAGGGTGGTCATGCTGGAAGTAATGCAGCAATGGCAATTGGGAAGGAAATATGCAAGGCTGTAGCAAGGTGAACTGAACTATGTTAACAGTATTATGGCAATGACTCAACCCCATTTTCAAGCACATGTGAACATGATGCCAGGGTAGCTGATGAGTTAGAGGAAATGGAGAGGAATGGCATTCTTCCTAAGTGCTGGAATGGACCAATGGAGCAGGAACATCTCAGCAAACAATGCCACAATTGGAATCATTCACAGAAAAAGTGTGATGATCATCTTTCACATAGTAACACACTTGCAATTGAACACAAAACCATTTCCATTCAAATAAATGAATCACTGATTGTGGAGAAAGATTTACAGGAGCAGATCAGGGCTGGTTGTTTGGAGAACACTTCTGATTCAAAACTGAAGATCAAGGAACTCCAGCAGCAAGTGGAACGAGGGAAAGAGGAAAGGCAGCAATTGAACAACTGCAAACACAATATCAAGAAATCCATTCAAGAACTTAAAGATACAAGTTTGAGTGGACAGCAAATCAATGGGCATTGTCCTACCACTTCCACAAGATCTGAGGAACCAGTTCAGCCACTGGAAACTGGTATGGTTCATTGTTTTATTTCTGGGTGGAAGCTGATTTCTTTCAAGACAATCCTGAGCAAGGATGTATAAACACAGACAATTTCCCTACCAGCTTTGAGAACATTACCTACCCGCTGTCTGAGCTCAAAAATATGCAAAACTCCCTTCCAAATATGTACACCTTTGGTATGAATGGACATACCACAGAGATATTTGATGATCAATTCAACTTTGACTTTGATGGCATGGATTTTCCAACAACCTTTGACTTTGAAGAAGCATTTGGACAAGTAGCTTTGTCTTTCAATCCATGCAGCCAATCAATGAGGTCTTGCAGATACACATGGCTGCTTTCACTTCCCTCAACCTCTGTTCTGGCCACACAGCTTCAACCACATGACCCAGTGGTCAACATGCCTCTTTCCACCAAACTCATATTGCCCCCCAATACCCCCAAGTCACAGATGGATTTGTACACTCCAACTTCTGAGCCAGGTGTTGCTGAAATATCTTTTCCTCAACAGACTGATCCAATTGACATCAGACAAATGGTCATTGGTGATGGTGCCACCATTCTGAGGCAGAAGCATAAAAGGGCAGAGGAGGTAAATCAGATTGACATACTTCCTGAAGGTTTGTGCTGAAATCAAAACAAGAGTGCAAGGGCTCGTGGATTTGACACTTCATAGGTGTAGTAGTAAAGCTCAAACTACCACCTGGGTAGTGCTAATATCTTGGGCACCAGCAACCAATATTATATGAAATTTTACATAGAGGCTGGCATGTACACAAAGAAACAATGTTTCAAAGAACAATGGACACCTGGTTTATTTGATGAATGATGAATATTGGGCATTATATGATCTAGCACTATCCTATCTAGCACTAACTGATCTAGAGAGCCAAGAGATCACAAGAATCAGTTTCAACAATGAATTTTCTTACCAGACACACCCTTGAAAATGGCCCCACCAGTGGTCAGTTTGAGTCCTACCTGGCAAAAGCACTATGATCTATGCTGGGGCTACAACAATATTTGTATTGAGGATGGGGACGAGTGAAATGCAGCATCTGCAGCTGCTCAGCATTGGAGTTTATGGCTGCTCAGCATTGATACCACTTACCATTTGTTAATCCCACTAATACATACATTTATCCCACCAACACATACTTTATCCTACTATCCAGAGTCACAATCCCACTATTGATGGTTGTATCCCACTTTTATAGTTTTCACTTATGATTCCATTACCACTATTCTTGTCATCACTTGGCCTCCAGTGTCACAGATAGCCAAACTGATCACATCAGCTCTGCTAAGAGTGCTGATTGTTGGAACTGGCATCTGCAATGGGTGGATCTGAGACTTCTTGGGCTGAAGCAAGGCTGGAGTAAACAATCTCAATCTCAATCTCAACTGTGACCATCAAGAGGTCTCAGATCCACCAATTGCAGATGTCAGTTCCAACAATCAGCACTCTTGGCAGAGCTGATGTGATCAGTTTGGCTGTCTGCAGCACTGGAGGCCCCCCACTGTTAGCTCACCATAAGTATGAACTGTGAGGGTCAATGTAATGTAATTTCAAAGGGATAAGGTAAGAAAACATCAGTTATTATTCAATAGAACACATCTATTTGTGGTTGACTATAAGAATAATAAGCCACTTTCATGGGCAAGGCAAATGGTGCAGGGAAGGTCTTGCATTAGTTGTGTGTGATGAAGTTATCACAGAGACTTGCAATTTCTTGTGATTTATATGCTTGTAACATTGTTCGCAAAGTGCTTGAGCTGAGTTTGGTCTGATATTCTCCTTCATTGAATTATTTGACAAAGAAATATCAACATGAGAATGAAAGAGTGAATGAGGTGATACAGTATATATGGTATCAGTTAGCCATGTTGATGTTATTGAGGGAGCAGAGGACATGTCTTGCTGGAGTGACATGTTGGAAGTGACAGGAGGTGAGGGGAAACTAACTTGAGAGACAAAGGTTGGGGTACAGATGACACCCCATGCCAATTAGTATGCCAAATTGTTTGCCTATGTGAAGCTGCCAACTGCTTTGGGTAATATCCCCACCCATGGGATTCTACATGGGTGATTGGTGAATCTGACACCTCTTGCTTCAGCTTTTGCATCATGTAACATTATTTGGCTTAGGTTTGATGAACAAACAAGACAAATCATTCCTTGCAGAATTCCAAAACCTAATACTGTGTGTGACCCTGAAGTTGGCCTTTTCAGATTGTGCACGGAACTGCACTTTTTATATAGCACCTACACACAAATTTTATTTTCTAATCTGTAGGTATATATCTTAGGTCACTAATTCTCAGGTTTCATAATTTTACAGCTCCTATAGCTACCACAGTGAATATTATTGTTGTACATCCCACAAGTTAGCATTCACACAGAAGTTGGCCAGCTGTCCACTGCCATGCATGCACATGAACGTTGACATGTGATGATGAGTGGCAATAAGGATATTCTCTCTTTCTTATCATCTCTCTCTCACTCCCTTGACAATCTCTGTATCCTCAACGCTTTCCACTTGTTTTTGCACCAGGTAAAGTATATTTCCAGCTCATGTATATGTCTACATACTAATTGTACCTTCC